>JAPUBX010002356.1:0-12324 GCA_028672205.1 Proteocephalus fallax | reverse complement strand
GTCACTTAAAATACGAGCAGCGATTAGTGAACAGATATTAAAGTGGCGTTGAACAATGATTTCTTGAATGGAGAGAATAGGCAGACCACTAGAAAACGAGATTATTTAAAAAAAGAATATGACGGGTTAAAAGTACAAAATTAAAGGTCTTGGAAAATTACTGAGGAACAATATACAATAAAGGGAATTATATATACAGGTTTTTATGGAGCTAGAGCTTAAGCCATTTTATCAAATAACCTGTGAGACAGCGATTTGCACTTTCGAAGAGTCTCAGATAGACAAGCTTAAATAAAGTCTCCCTAACCTGCGAACTAGGAAGCAAAAGCGACGGTATTGACCGAAGACGGCATCTACATGATCACTCCATGATAACTGACTGTTAAAAATAACGCCGAGGAATTTCGATTTTGAGCTCGAAGCAAAATTATTCTATGAGAAAAGAGACTATACAGCCCAACATCAATTTGGGTAGAGAGACTGGACAGCCAAACATCCAACTGAGCAGAGAGACTGAAAGGCCAAACATCAAACTGAGACGAGAGACTAGAAGGCAAAACATCGAACTGAGATGAGAAACTGCAAGCGCAAATATCAAACTGAGTAGAGATTCTGGAAGTCCAAACCTCCAACGTAGTAGAAAGACTGCTAGCCATAACTGCAAAATTAGTTGAAAGAATGCTTGCCCAAATATCAAACTGAATAGAGAGACTGGAAGGCGAAACATTCAACTGAAACGAGAAATTTGAAGTCAAAACATCTTACTGAGTTGAGAGACTGAAATACCGAACCTCCAACGTAGTTGAGAGCCTGAAGTCAAAACCTCCAACGGAGTATAGAGCCTGGAAGTCAAAACCTCCAACTGAGTAGAGACACTGCAAGCTACACCTTCTAACTTAGTAGAAAGACTGCTTGCCCAAACATCTCACTGAATAGAGAGACTGGAAGGCCAAACATAAAACTGATCAGATAGACTGGAAGGTCAAACATCCGACTTGGTAGAGACACTGCAAGCCACAACTTCTAACTAGGACGAGATACTGTTTGCCAAAACATCAAACTGAATAGAGAAACCGGAAGGCAGAACATCCGACTTATTAAAAAGAGACTGGAATACAAAACACATTTTGAGCCGAGAGCCTGTAAGGTTAAACGTCCAACTGAGCCGAGAAACTTGATAGCCGAACATCAAACAGAGTAAACAGACTGAAAGAAAATATATCCAACTGAGAAGAGAGACTGAAAGGCAAAACATCCAACTGAGACGAGTAACAGGAAGGAAAAACATCCAAATGAGTAGAGAGCCTGGAAAGCCAAACATCGAACTGAGTAGAGAGACTGAAAAGTCAAACATCAAACAGAGACGAGAGACTAGAATGCCGAACATCTTACTTAGTAAAGATACTGCAAGCTGTAGTTTCCAAATTAGTAGAAAGACTGCTTGCCTAAACCTCCAACAAAATAGGGAGACTGGAAGGCCAAACATCGAACAGAGTAGAGAGACTGGAAGCTCAAATATTAAACTAAGACTAGAGACTTGATGGCCGAAAATCTTACTGAATGAAGACACTGCAAGCTACAACTTTTAACTTAGTCGAGATACTGCTTGCCAAAACATCAAACTGAATAGAGAGACTGGAAGGCTAAACACCTCAACTGAGTAGAGAGCCTGGAAGTCAAAACCTTCCACTGAATAAAAACACTGCAAGCCACAACTTCTTACTTAGTAGAGATACCTCTTGCCAAAATATGAAACTGAATAGAGAGACTGAAAGGCCAAACATCCAACTGAGTAGAGGTACTAGAAAGTCAAACATCCAACAGTTTAGAGAGACTGGAAGGCCAAACCTCCAACTGAGTAGAGGGCCTTGAAGTGGAAACCTCCAACTGAGTTGAGAGACTACTAGCCCCAACTTTCAACTCAGTTGAGATACTGGAATAAAAAACATATTTTGAGCAGAGAGCCTGGAAGGCCAAACATCCAACTGAGTAGAAAGACTGAACAGCCAAACATCGAACAGAGTAGAGAGACTGGAAGCTCAAATATTAAACTAAGACGAGAGATTTGATGGCCGAAAATCTTACTGAATGAAGATACTGCAAGCTACAACTTTTTACTTAGTAGAGATACTGCTTGCCAAAACATCCAACTGAGTAGAGAGCCTGGAAGTCAAAACCTTCCACTGAATAAAAACACTGCAAGCCACAACTTCTAACTAAGTAGAGATACCTCTTGCCAAAATATGAAACTGAATAGAGAGACTGGAAGGCCAAACATCCAACTGAGTAGAGGTACTAGAAAGTCAAACATCCAACAGTTTAGAGAGACTGGAAGGTCAAACCTCCAACTGAGTAGAGGGCCTTGAAGTCGAAACCTCCAACTGAGTTGAGCGACTACTAGCCCTAACTTCCAACTGAGTAGAGATACTGGAATAAAAAACATATTTTTAGCAGAGAGCCTGGAAGGCCAAACACCCAATTGAGTAGAGGGACTGGACAGCTAAACATCGAACAGAGTAGAGAGACTGGAAGCTTAAACATTCAACTAACACGAGAGACTTGATGGCCGACCATCTTACTGAGTTGAGAGAGTGCAAGCCGTAACTTCCAACTTAGTAGAGAGACTGCTAGCCTAAACCTCCAACTGAATAGAGAGACTGGCAGGCCAGACATTAAACTGATAAGAGAGACTGGAAGGCCAAATATCCAACTGAGTAGAAAGACTGCAAGCTAAAACTACCAGCTGAGTAGAGAGACTGAAAGGCAAACCTCTTACTTGGTAGAGAGCCTGGAAGTCAAAACCTCCAACTGAATGAAGACACTGCAAGCACCAACTTCTAACTTAGTTGAGATACTGCTTGCACACACATCAAACTGAACAGAGAAACTGGAAGGCCAAACATTCAACTAAGAAGAGAGACTGGACAACCAAAAATCCAACCGAGCAGAAAGACTGCAAGCTAAAACTACCAGCTGAGTAGAACCACTGAAAGGCCAAACCTCAAACTACGTAGAGAGCCTGGAAGTCGAAACCTCTAACTGAGTTGAGAGACTACTAGCCCCAACTTCCAATTTAGTAGAGATACTGGAATACAAAACACATTTTGAGCAGAGAGCCTGAAAGGCCAAACATCCAACTGAGTAGAGGGACTGGACAGCCAAACATCGAACAGAGTAGAGAGACTGGAAGCTCAAATATTCAACTAAGACGAGAGACTTGATGGCCGACCATCTTACTGAATGAAGACACTGCAAGCTACAACCTTTTACTTAGTAGAGATACTGCTTGCCAAAACATCAAACTAAATAGAGAGACTGGAAGGTCAAAAATCCAACTGAGTAGAGGGACTGGACAGTAAAACATCCAACAGTGTAGGGAGACTGGAAGGCCAAACATCCAACTAAGTAGAGGGACTGGACAGCCAAACATCGAACAGAGTCGAGAGACTGGAAGCTCAAACATTCAACTAAGACGAGAGACTTGATGGCCGACCATCTTACTGAGTTGAGAGAGTGCAAGCCGTAACTTCCAACTTAGTAGAGAGACTGCTAGCCTAAACCTCCAACTGAATAGAGAGACTGGAAGGCCAGACATTAAACTGATAAGAGAGACTGCAAGGCCAAACATCCAACTGAGTAGAAAGACTGGACATCCAAATATCTAACTGAGCAGAAAGACTGCAAGCTAAAACGACCAGCTGAGTAGAGAGACTGAAAGGCAAACCTCTTACTTAGTAGATAGCCTGGAAGTCAAAACCTCCAACTGAATGAAGACACTGCAAGCACCAACTTCTAACTTAGTTGAGATACTGCTTGCACACACATCAAACTGAACAGAGAAACTGGAAGGCCAAACATTCAACTAAGAAGAGAGACTGGACAACCAAAAATCCAACCGAGCAGAAAGACTGCAAGCTAAAACTACCAGCTGAGTAGATGGACTGAAAGGCCAAACGTCCAACTGAGTAGAGAGCCTGGAAGTCAAACAATCTAACTGAATAAAGACACTGCAAGCCACAACTTCTAACTTCGTAGAGATTCCTCTTGCCCAAAGATAAAACTGAATAGAGAGACTAAAAGGTCAAACATCCAACTGAGTAGAGAGCCTTGAATTCGAAACCTCCAACTGAGTTGAGAGACTTCTAGCCCGAACTTCCAACTTTGTTGAGATACTGGAATACAAAACACATTTTGAGCAGAGAGCCTGGAAGGCCAAACATCCAACTGAGTAGAAGGACTGGACAGCAAAACATCGAACAGAGTAGAGAGACTGGAAGCTCAAATATTCAACTTAGACGAGAGACTTGATGGCCGACAATCTTACTGAATTAAGACACTGCAAGCTAATACTTTTAACTTAGTAGAGATACTGCTTGCCAAAACATCAAACTGAATAGAGAGCCTTGAAGGCCAAACATCGAACTGAGTAGAGGGACTGGACAGTCAAACGTCCAACAGAGAAGAGAGACTGAAAAGCCAAACATCCAACTGAGACGAGTAACAGGAAGGCAAAATATCCAACTGAGTAGAGAGCCTGTAAGGCCAAACATGCAACTGATTAGAGATTCTTGAAGACCGAACAACAAACTGAGTTGAAAGATTTGACAGCTAAACATCAAATAGAGAAGAGAGCCTGGAAGGCAAAACATCCAACTAAGAAGAGGGACTGCGAGCAATATCAGGGTACAGCCAAATGGTCCGGTATTTCCGTTGTTCAATTTGTATTGTCGATTTATACATCCTTCCCATATTTATGTTGAAGATTTCAATATGAGGACAAACATTCCCGATAATCTATTGACGTTCAGCGGCACAAGCCGTTCTGCAATAAATTCAGTGCTTGACATAACAGCCCTTTCGCCCTAGTTTCTTAATGCTTAAAAGAAGCAGTTCTTTGGGAACGAGAGACCGCTGATTGGAAAGCAAAATGTACAACACAATCGATGATGCGACTTATACTACTTCCATCACTGCTTATACTACTAAGACAACTTCTTAAACATAGAATTCTACTTAAATTTGTGGTGTAACTACTATGTCGAATTCCGCGAAGAATTACACGAATTATAAGACAAGCATCAATGCTTATACAACATCGACGACTTCAACAACTTTTTAAACATCAAATTCTACTTTAATAACTTATTAAATGACTTATGCGTGTTCGACAACAACTGATATTACGAATTCGTTTTCGACCACTGCTTATACTACTTTCACAACAACTGATACTACTGAAAACACCTTAATCAATTTGAAACAATAAGAAGACTTCCCCATCCACCTGATGCTATCAATAAAAGATCCTTCAATTTTGATACGACAAAGTGGACTTCCACAACTACTGATACTTCGAGGACTACTTCCAGCACTGCAGATACTACTTAGACGACTTTCATAACGGCTTAAACTACTAGGACGATTTCGAAAACTACTGGTAAGAATAAAACGACTTCCAAGGGTGACGGTTCTACTTATACTACTTCAGTCACTTCTAATACGACTAAGACAACTTCGCAAACTTCTAAATTAAAGGATTCTTCTGAAATAACTGCTTGGACAACTCCGACGACTTCCACAAATAATGATACTGCTTATACAATACTTCTGAACGGTAAAGCTAAGGAAGAGGTTCAACAACTAAGCTCAACAGTCATTCGCTGGAAACAAAATAAAATCGGATCTGCCCTCCAAGAAGCCAGTCACAACAAAGAATAAGCGCTCCGCTCAACGTAACATCGCGCGATCAGTCTATGCAAGGTCGTCTCGCGTCGTCAAGGTCACCACCGCGCTCACCTTTTGAATTATCTGCTCCTCAGCATCCACTTTGCGAGCGAATGCAGCCTTTGCCTTTTTCTCACCTGCAGCCACGCGCCTCTCCGCTTTCGCCCTGATGGCCAATGGGCGATGGGCGTCGTTGGCCCTGACCCGGGCGCAAATTTGGCATGACGCAGCGAAGCGATGGCCGGAAAAGTAGCTCGGAGGGAACCCTCAAAAAAATTAAGAGGCCGCTTTGAAGAGGTGGCGGGGACCTTAAATATTGGAGACTGCATGCCAGGCATGGTTGACACTGCAGCATCGGCGACGGTTTCGGGTGAAGGATCTTCAATTCGCACGTAAGTGGCATTCACATTGGATTTTGACTGAAAAGTAGGAGCCGCGTGTACGATAGAAAGGGGGAGCGGTGCTCTCCAAAACTGTTAACTCGTGTGCCAGATTAAAATGACCAAATACAGCGTATTCTTTGAGAATTCATTTAATGAGCTGTTGTTTCGGTCAGCTTGTGGGAACCAGCTAGAGACATATGGTTATTAAAGAGTTTTAAACTGTGAGATAAATTGCGTATAAACACCCACCTTGGTAATTGTACTCGGAACTGGGTCTATGGACGTCTGTCTTGGACGCTTTACCTTTGGTGTGGCCTCTACTTGGTCGCGCTCAAAAGAATCTTCCGGCACAGAATTTTCCAGAGTTAAATTTGACTTCGTGGATGTTGATACCTGTAAGAATAAATTTATGAATTGATAAAGTCGAAGCAACTTCTAGTGCAATCCTAATATCGATTTTTGATAAGGCAATTAACATACCACACTACTAGTACGGGATTCTTCTAACGACTACTCCACTAATTTACGCTTTCTGCCCCGCGTAATATTGGCTATGGACCCTTTAGTAATCCTTGATAGCCGAGTTTGTCGACGTTTGGGCTTCAGAATATCCGCATTATTGACAATTAGTTCCAAATTCTCTGGCAAGCGAAAATCTGGAAGACGTCTTCACGGCTTGAAACTAATACGTTCACGGAAAAAGTGCTGATTTCATCGATAATACCCCTGATTTTCACAATAAGCTGCTCACGGCTACTTTTGACATCCATCCCGAAAGTCAACTTTAAATTTAGCGCCACTTACAAAATATTTAAACAAGCAGTCAGTAAAAGCCAGTCTCTGGTTTTAAACTGGTTGCCCTTCACTCGGCAAGCAGTTATGCCGATTTATCTTCATAAACCCCTTTATTGACACTGATATCAAATCAGTGTTAGTTGTCATTAGTGAGTATTGATTTATGCATGTGGGCGAGCCCTTATAAAGAAACACCTTAACACAATCAATGACTATTCTAAAAAGCAACAGTGGATACAAGTGAACTACGAGGTCACGCAGGAATGCGAATTCGTCTCGACATTAATACAACATTAGCAGGGCCGATAACTATTGTTGGGTTTCGACAGCTGCATCAATCTGGTAGGCTGAATGACTCGTTTGCACTTTACAGTCGACCAGTTGGGGCTGACAGCCAAGTTTTCTTCAACTCTTTCGGTACAATAGGATCGAAATCAGCTCTGTCAGGGGCCAGACGATCTGTCAACGGAACCAAGTTCTAATTTGCCGAACAAAAGTCGATCTTCAAACGCTTTTATCGAATCAAATGTTGGATGTTTTTCTATAATCTGACTTAATCTGTATGGCTTTGATGAAACTGATCAACGTACCCTTTTTCATCGGCTGAATCCAGCAATTGCTTATCCCCGATGGGTGAAGATGCTGGTCGTTTGGTTGCATGACTGCCAAGCGGAGATATAGGCCAAACATGGGTTTTCCGTAGACGTTCCCATTCCACGGTGTTGGTGGGGTGGGTGTTGAATTCGATTTAACGAGGGTAAAATGTGCACACCAGCAATGGTAAAACGTCTACGCCGCAAAAATGCGAGTAGGATTTCAAGGCGCTGATGTCTGGTCGGATGAAAGCATTTTTAAAAAGTGATTGATTGTCAAGTGAGCGGTTCGTACATTTTGGTGGCTACAGCCAATCAGTGCTGTCCAGCGGATAGTGCGCGCTCATCGGTTTAGAAATTCGGACGAACGCGCGAGCAAAATTCGGATTTTGTCGGTGGCCCGATTGTGCAGCGCTCGGAGGAACCCCGGTGATTCCGGTTTATCCTGCAATTGGAGATTGCTAGCGAAATTTTCATTTCCAACTTAACATAGAGCATGCGCAATTGTTTAGGCGAATAAACGAGCCTTCAACCATGTAAATAAAAACACTTTAAGTTTTGCAGCCGCATTAACGCATTCAATTTAAAGGCCCTATCAATAACGCGTCCACTTTTCGCTAAGGTTTTGTCTTGGTATTTGATGTGGGTCGGAAACGTTTTATATAATAATAATTGTAGCTGTTCAATTGAGGTCCCTTTCAGCATAATACGAAACAGTATCAGATGCGTTCGACGTTCGAGCGACCCAAATTACTATCCGCTGCCACCGCTTGAAAAAAAATAGATTCATAAATTTTTTACAGGCATGACCCTGAACGGAGCAGGGTAAAAAATATTCAAACAACATACCAGTATTTGTCCGTTCTCTCTCGGCCTTGTTCGAGTGATGGAGGTTTATCTAGGTGTAGGCATCTTCAGACATTGGAAACGTAACTGAAAATCTTCTGAGGTCTCTTTTTATAGTCTTCGATGATGCTACTTACGATGCTCATCCGAACTGTAGTCGCGTCTGTTCATCTCCAAACGCATAAAGACCTCAGATCAAGCTGAGTTCATGCTGTCTTGTGACTAGAACTGCAGTCGTCGAACGAGCTTCAATCTGAAAAAATAAAATTTTTTTCAAACCCGGAGATCATTTTTTTTCGTTAACTCAAACCACAGTACCGAAGTTTGGCTTTCGGTGGTTTAAGCACGCATATATTGTAACAGCATTAATTATGTAATTGATGCTTTGGCAGCGCTTCTCTCAAACGCAATTGAAGCATAGATTGCCAATAATGATTTCATTGACACCGTTAGGGAACCTTTTCGAACGCCGAAACATTTGCATATGGAAAGACAAAACCGTAATTCTCAACAATTTCGTGATCTTTTTTGCGTGCTTGTTGACAAAAACCTTAAGACTTGGCAGAATTAAAAAAAACTGGAAAGAATAACAAAAACATTTACCGTTAAAACCGAAAAGATTGCTTCAATCGATTTTACTAGACAACATTACCGAATTGTTGAACAATTATACCATTTGTCACAAATAACCTACTTATCCCCATAAAGCAAATATATAATCATTTTTCGTAATACCAGAAATGCAGATTACATTGTTTATTATCTATTTCGTTTTGGTTTAAATTCACTTTTGTTATTTTCCAGGTCATATCAAAGCGAAGCCTTCTCTTTGACCATTGGTCTTGTTGTGGTGTGTACGAATTCAATGCTTATATGTTTATTTCAGTTGACAATATTTAACATACACTTCAGATTCCTTCCTTTATTTATTTAAGCTTTACAAATTTGAATTGTCCCCCACTATTATATTTTTCGAATATTCTTGAGATTTTTCGTAAAATGGATTGGTCGATTTTTTTAGTCCTGCTTACGCTGCAACCGGCTCAACCGGCACCCGGCTCTATCAATTTGTATATTATTTCCTGACATTGCACGTTTGAAACGAGTTTAGCGCATGCTGAAGAGGTTAAATTGACTGTAATCTTCCATGTCATAAATACCACAATTGATGAAAGCCAGTTCGCCTGTAAAACTGCAACCGGCACAAAAAACATACAAAAGGGTAACTTTGAATGTGCTATCGATTGGTATATGATGTTCTTGCATCGCACGTTCAATACGAGTTTGGCGCGTACTTAAGAGGTTAAATTGATTGTCATCTTCCATGTCCGAAATTACACTATTGATGAAAGCCATTTCGGCTGTAAAACTGCAACCGGCACGAAAAACATAAGGAAATGTGTAGCTTTGCAAGCTTAATTGATTGGTAAAGGATTGTGTGACATTTAACGTTCGAAAAGAGTTTGGCGTTTGCTGAAGTGGTTGAATTGATTGTAATCTTCCATGTCCGAAATAACACGATAGATGAAAGCTATTTCGGCTGTAAAACTGCAACCGGCACCACAAACATTAGGAAATGTGTGACTTTGCTAGCTCAATCGATTTGTTTATGATGTTCTTGCATCGCACGTTCAATACGAGTTTGGCGTTTGCTGAAGAGGTTAAATTGACTGTCATCTTCCATGTCCGAAATTACACTATTGATGAAAGCCAATTCGGCTGTAAAACTGCAACCGGCACGACAAACATAAGGAAATGTGTGTGCTTTGCCAGTTCTATCCATTGCGTATATGATTGGGTGACATCGCACGTTCAATACGAAGTTTGGCACGTACTTAAGAGGTTTAATTGATTGTCATCTTCCATGTCCGAAATTACACTATTGATGAAAGCCATTTCGGCTGTAAAACTGCAACCGGCACGACGAACATTTGGAAATGTGTGTCTTAGCCAGTTCTATCGATTTGTTTATAATTGTGTTACATTTCACGTTCAAAAGGAGGTTGGCGCGTTCTTAAGAGGTTAAATTTTTTTTCATTTTCCATGTCATATAAACCACAATGTATGAAAGCCATTTCGGCTGTTAAACTGCCACTGGCTCGACAAAAAATATACTTATAATGATAACCTTTATGCACAGCAGTCCGTCAGTAGACTTTGAAACAATCAGATTGATTTGCAATTAAACTCATAGGTTATTGCATTCAGCAGAAGACCGACAGATAAACTCTCGATCTGAAAACGTATGAACAAAATTGTAAATATTATTTAAGTTATTTATACGGTCAAATTGGTTTATATATAGGAAAACCATCAATTTATTTTAAACAAAACTGATAATACCAGTTTTCGGAGAAGTCTCAGCTGGAATGCTGAAACGTTTAATTTAATTATGCTTGGCGTTATTCAGGGTCATAGAGTGATTGTTGCTCGTAAAACATGTCAATGATTTTAATTTAAGAAAACTAGTTCGGCTATTTTTTCATAATAAGACCCGACGATTGAATTGTAGTAATTTCATTTAGATTATTCACACTAACATGTGGTCGCCGTTCTAATCAAAACACTCGAAAACCTTAAAAACGTGAAATTATGAACAAAACACCATAATTTTAGGGTCAAAGTATCAGAAGTGATTGAAGTCATCTCAGTAGTTGTGGAGGAAGCATCAGCTGTCGTTGAGGTAATATCAGCTGTTTTGAAAAAGTATTTGTAATATTAGCACGTTGGAAGACGTTAAAGTATTTAAGGCTGCGATATTCGTAGAAATAATTGTAAAAGAAGTATTCGAAGTCTTATTTAGTAATTAAAGCAATGATTTAAGTAGTATAAGAAATATCATTATTTTTTGAAATATTATTAGTATTTTAATCAATTATTAAAGTAGAATGTGTAATAAAAGAGGTTTTTTAAGTTGTCGTAGTATAATTATTAGTAATGGAAGTAGTATGCGTCGTAACATCAGTTGTGGAAGTCGACTTATTCTTGTCAGCAGTTTACCAAATCGTCCTAGTAGGATATGCAGTTATTTAAGTTGTCCTCGGAATCCCAATTCTGGAAGAGCGTAAAACCCCTAAAAGTATAATGAAGGATCGACACAAGAAAAAAGGGAACTGGGATATAAATATCGGTCTGCATAACTAATTTAGTAATCAATAATCATCAAAAACAATAAATAATGGGAAAGATTAGCTTTTCGATTTCGAAACCTATATGATGTTTGGCATCGATTAACAATTGTAAACACCAATCGGTAGATACTTTATGTAATGTCCCAGTGGGAATGTGATCTAGGAAAATGGTATTAATTAATAGCAACCTGTATTCCGCCAGAGGGTGTCCCCAAACGTCAGTCAAATCCATGAATAAGGCGACTTTAATGGGCGAGTGACCTTTACTTAGTAAGGAAGATTGGTAGAAGGAACACGCATCGTGTAAGTGCACTTAGGAAAGAAGATATAATAAGGAAAGCGATAGACGAAGAAGTTGGAACACAATAGGAGCTTTGGGCGAAAATGGGACGGGTCCTTATAACGGGTAACAACCAAACTGGTCCATAGTGTGGGAGAAGGGAGGATGTCGATTTAGGTCCTACAGTGTAGGATGTGTGGAGGAGGTTGAGACGCTGCGGTTGCCGGTTGCGAAGGGTTGGGAGAGCGAAAGGCATCCTGAATGACGGGAGAAAGTGAGTTGCCTCACTTTGAGTGAACCAGAGGGTTGTAAACACCATCAGATCGAACTTCGTTCCATAGATAGATAGAAAGGCAAGATGGCGCCTCTTATCATGTCATGTCGTGCGTTAAATTAAATTAATATGAAAGAATTGCGATTCTGTACATAATATTAAAACAAATGTTTGCATAAAATATTGCATTGCATCTATAAATTAAACGATATTTTTTTTATTGGTGCACGTTTCTACATATTTATATTGCGGCCAATTTTAAGGTATGAAACCATACACAAATAGGGCATCGGCTTCT
>JAPUBX010002354.1:0-138699 GCA_028672205.1 Proteocephalus fallax | reverse complement strand
TATCAGTCTGAAGACGCCCCACATGTGGCCCCAAGCGACAGGCAACTGGATGTGGCTTTGGTACTGGAAAACAGGGCTTTTCGGACTGAGCATAGGTTGCTAAAACCGAACCAGAACATACCGTCGTACTTATATTAAATTAAGTAGAAATGTCTTATATATATACCGACAACTTACCACACCGACGACACCCTTCCCAGTCACCCACTCCAAGTTGCATGTGATTGAAGAAAACCGCAAAAATCGTTCACTGAGTTGTAGGCATTCGTCGGTTTGATTTTCGATACGAATAAGATACCTCCACTATAAGGTAAGACAACCATTTGCTCGCTATGTTTAACAACCGAATAAGATTAAACCAGACTATAAAGAACACAAATATTCACAATTTAAATTCAGAAATTTAAAAGAAAGCATACTTTTCGATGGAATGATCCGTCGATTCCGTCAGAAGGCTGAAAGAAAATACCCAGTTGATTAGTTAACAACTGTTATCACGTGTTTCTATGCTGAGCGTTTTGGTAATCGCGACCTTAATGAAACGTCTAACATTAATCAATACTAAATAAGAAATATTTTATGCACAGACAATTTTATCGAGCATGCGGAGAAACATATCCACCAAACAGTAGGCCCAAATCACTCGAAACACTTCATTCGTGAATAATGAAAGGCCTACTCTAAATTTGCGTCTTCCGACGAGAAAAGGCACCGCAGTGACCCGGATGCCTTTTGTGGTTTCCCTGTAAATGTTTTTGACCTCAAGACTAGCCCGCCTGGCCTCTATCCAGCGTCGGAGGGTATCTCGAGCAAAGTAGTGAGGTTCTTGCGAAATCACAAGTTAAATTTAAAAAAAATCATACTCCTTTGAGGGTCATGGCGTATGAGCTCTTGAAAGCATTGGTTTTGAATTGGTCGGGAAGTATTGCAAGTATAGGGGATGAGGTCTTCGTGAAAAGCATAATCCATGTCTACACAAATATATAATAAATAATGATACGCCTTACCCGGTAACGCACTAACAGTGCTTCCCGTGTCACAATCGTCCGATCGAAAACTAATGCCAGATTTTAACGAATGCTGTAAATATTTGATTAGGGGATGTAACGGCAACGCTTACACAGAGATCAATGTCACGATTATCTGTGAGGACTGTATATGCAAAAACAGGCCGCCCGTCGCTCTGTGCCGTAGTAACGTGGTTCAGACTATTCCTATGAATAAGAGATGGTACATAAATAATGAATTACCTGTTATTTTCAAGTGCAATGTTTTTATCGAACAATTTGCAAGGCCATGCATTAAGAACAATTCCTCTGTAGCCGAAACGCCTATCCAATACAAGCTGACCAGCTGAATATGGTGTTTCACTTGGAGGTAGAGCCTGTCCGATTGGTTCCAGACTAATCGGTTAACAATGAAAATGTCCTACCATAAAGACGATTTCGCTGTGGCAGAGAAAAATGAACTCGATGCCAAAACAACGGGCACAGAACGCGCCAAAAGATGAACGGATTTCAACATTGATTTTATAAATGTATTGGATAGCTTGTGGTTTATTTAACACTTTGAACCTGTGAGTGACCGACTTTATGGTGAATAAGGCAAAGATAGAAAGACGTGAATTGGATAATTGGTTCAGAATATCGAGAGAAGCAACTCCTTGTAGACGTAACAGACAACTGATTGTGAAGAGAGCGAAAACATTCTGCTGCTTCTATGAACCCAATGAGGAGCGAGCATATGAGGTTGAGTGTCTAATTGCGTTATTTTGTTTGAATAATGCGGCCAATCGCGGGAGAGTGAGGAAGGTAGATAGCCAATCCCCCAATGAGTGTCATCTCGATTGATGTGTGTGCGTGTGTGAATCTGCGAATCAATCAGCTGGATGTGCGTCAATGATGATCCTATTTTGTTTGACCTTAATACGAGTCTTGGTCATGATTTGATTTTATAGGACCCCTACCAATCACCGGAATCGAAATGAACCACTCATGCATACTGGACGCCTTCCAATTAAGTGTGAGTGAAACTATGAGTATGACAAAGATGACGAGCTACGAAAATGATACAGTTTGACCCCTAGGTTGCCAGGTTGATCGCGATACGACTCTGAGCCTGAAGAATAATATGCAAAGGAAATGAAATGTCAGAAACACCCTCTCCGTTTCCTTGATGTCGACTAGGAAGAAGAGATCGTCTCGCGCTGTTTAGGAGACTATTACCCTGTTGATTGTCCTGACAGTTCGTTGGTTTGACGTACGCACTGATAAAATTCATTTCTCTTCGCTAGATAACATATTCCCTAAACCCCATTGATTATGCTTCAAAAGGATAATTTCGAGAAACTCGTCACATTCCCAAAGTTTGATTGATCGCCATGAGTATGCCAAAGATGACGAGCTACTAAAATGATATCGTTTGACCCCTACCTAGTCAATTATTTCTCAAAACAGCGTTTAACACCCCGAGAACATTCGTACACGCATTAATCATCTTTAGACAGAGAAAACAACATAGCAATCCAACTTGAATTAAGTTCAAAGTACTCAACTTGCAATCAAACCATATAAGTGAGAATTTCACATTGTTTTTTATTATGAATTGAAGGCGTCGAACGATACACTGTGAAATCGAATATCCGTTTTTTGTCTCATTAAGCCACATCAACGGATCGATTTTACAGCCCGCTTTTATGCGACTGAACTAACAGACTCTGGGATAACGTGACGGCGTCTTGACTGTCCAATGGGAGACAGCGTTCGGAACCGCGGAGACATGATCAGCCTCATCATATTTGCGGCCTCAATGCTTCTGTGGAGAAAGTGAAGCGGTGAACAATTTGCCGTATTTCATTCATTTACCACGAAGCACTTCAGATACACGAGATCCTCCGAAACGCAAGTCTGCCGAGGGGACTCAACTGCCAATTGTGGACCAATACATTCTTAGTGGCGTGCGCTTGTAATCTAGCAACCTGGAGGCCGGGTGGCGGAAACTGTCTCGCGCGCGTTATGGACAAGGCCTTCTACGGCCGCCATTACCTCGTTGTTATTTCCTCCATTCCTGTTAAACATTAAAATGCTGAAAGTTCTGGTCTTTGTGACCTTAATAAAGCGTAAAAATTATTATTATTATTATCATACGACCGAAACAGCTCCAATCAACGGCGAGAGGCCATTAAGGTCCACTAAAATCAATTGGTGCACGAAGATTTTTTTATTTAGCAGCGTACAATGGGCTGCAATGATAAAAATAACAAATAATTTCGACACAATTTAACCTTCAAACTCCGTCTGTCAGTTATGCATGACCAGTGTTTACGCTTCCGTTTCGCGGAAAGACAGGGAACAGTACAACTGGCTAAAAGCGATCCCAAATAAGGCGTGCTAACTATTAATCTCCCCTTATTCATTGAACCCGATAAGATCCATGATGGAGCCAGTGTTCAGAAAACAGGGACACCGAAAATGCGTCCGCAATAGCAAAACAAGGTCACCATTTTGGTAATGGTTAGAACTTTTGTGACTTTAAATATACTGTTATAAGATGACCCTGTATTTCCCCTAGGATGCGTGTGCCCAAATGAGTCAGATGGTACGGCCTTGAGTAGATTCGGCATTTTTTTGGATGTCGATTGACATGCGTAATTCCCTCTGGTATATGCGCACCCGTTCTGACAAACTTCTCCACGCGACCAATCGCGCGTCGACGTCGTGTTCTTACGCAGCCCTATATCCCCAAGCGTGGTTGCCAATATGAAAGGTGTTCTACTATGCTCAGCAAAAATTACGCCGACGTTACATGGCTGTTTTTGGAAAAATTACCAGTAGCACATGAATTGAGATGGCAATCCATCAAAATTATCGACCGCGTGATATTTTCGTAGAAAAGCGCAATTACCAAGGTCGGTTGTCGACCATGCATGATGTTAGAGCTCCCCAATCGAGTGTATTAAATAATCAGAACCCACTGGGAATTCCGCACTCTAGATAATGAACAGAACAACCCAGAAACAGAGTAGAAACAACAAAAAATCATTAACGCGGTCATGTATACAAAATAATAGTGATGACAATAAATAAACAGGACATCAAGAGCCTACACATTGCCGTCGCTGTCGTCCACCAGGCCTTTGGGCGGTTGTCGAAAATCCTTGTCACACAACTGAAATGTGGGTATTTTCACGTCGAGTGTACTGCCATTGGCCCTTTCCAGTCTGAAGATGCCCCACATGTGGCCCCAGGCTACAGGCAACTGAATGTGGCTATGGTACTGGAAAACAGGGCTTTCCGGACTGAGTGTAGGTTGCTAAAACCGAAACAGAACATACCGTCGTACTTATATTAAATTAGCTAGCAATGTTTTATATAGACCGACAACTTACCACACCGACGACACCCTTCCCAGTCACTGACTCCAAGTTACCAGTGATTGAAAATACCTTCCAAAATCGTTCCCTGAGTTGTAGGCATTCGTCGGTTAGATTTTCGATACGAATAAGATACCTCCACTATAAAGTAAGATTAAGTGTCAGCTATCCATTCTGGGCGTTATTGGGCATAAAACGCGGTATCTGCAGTCTGTGTGTAGGAGTCGGACTTCAATTTAGTGGTGCTACAGAACGTGGCAACGGAGTCAAGAGTACTTCTATTCCGTTCATAAAAAAAGCTGGAACTGGTTCAAATCAAGAACCAATGGTCTTCAATATCAACTCAAACCATACTGGAGAGTTGACAATTGATTTTAATTGAATAGGTCCCAAAGAATCATAGGTGCCTTTTGGAATATTTGAAATTTCCGCATATTTATATTCAGAAGGCAAATAAGACTAAAAAAGATAATATTTCAAGAGTTGAATGGCAATAGGAGAACGTTTGCGGCAGAAGCTTATCAGGACCAGACAATGTGGATATTTTGAGGTCGGAGTATTCATGGAAGGCAGAAACGCACCAGGATTAAGAGAGACAATGTAAGGCCCTTTAGGATTGTCGGTTGATCGGAAGATAAAGCCATCATTCTGAATATTAAATCCAGGGAATACATTGCCGAAACCTGAGCCGGCGTGTCTTTCAACGCCTTACGTGGTTCACGGAACAAAGGGTGAGGTGCGGTGTGTCAATGTTCTTAAGCAAAAATCAACTAGTCAGTCGTAGCACTCACATATTTGCGCACATTTTACTTATTCTCGAAACATTGATAACGAATAATTCATTTTTTGTCTTGCGACAGTGAGCAACCTTGATTATAGGCCCATAACGATAGAAATAAAAGGTATCATGGAATCTTAGAACATGGCGATTTGAATTCGGGTGGATGATGACGGAATAAAGTAAAAAAACGATATTTTGTCGTAAACGTATATAAAATACTTACATAGCGATTGAATGTCTTGTCGGAGTACTGAAATTGAATAAATAGCTAATTATTTAACGCGCGCATAAGTGGTAAAATTAAACAGAAAGCTAGAGGATCGATAAGAAGAATTGTTCCCGCGGACATTGTTATAGAGCATGCGGCGCAGAAAATCGCATAAACAGTAGGTACCAACCGATCGCTCGAAAGACTTGATTCGTTAATAATTAGAACCCAAATCTAATAGTTTAAAGCACATAGAAATGTAGATAACCCAAATGCCTACCCTAAATTTGCGTCTTCCGATAAGGAAAGGAATTGCCGTGACCCGGATGCCTTCTGTGGTTTCTCTGTAAATGTTTTTTATCTCCAGACTCGCCCATTTAGCCTCAATCCAGCGTTGGAGGTTATCCCGAGGGAAATAGTGGGGTTCTTGTGAAAACATACTTAAAATAAATATAAAAATACCAGTTTGAGGGTCATGGTGTATAAACTCTTGAAGAAAATTGTTTTTAATGGGGAGGGATGTATTGGAGGCATATGGAATGAGATCCTCATGAAAAGCATAATCCATATCTGCGCAAATAAAAAAAGGTTGCTCGCGAAGTCAACGATACATTACCTGGTAACACATAAACCGTGCTCCCAGAGCCACAATCGTCGGATAGAAAACTAATGCCAGATTTTAACGAATGCTGTAAATATTTGATTATGAGATGTAACGGCAACGCTTACACAGAGATCTATGTCACGATTATCTGTAAGGACTGTATAAGCAAAAACAGGCCGCCCATCACTCTGTGTCGTAGTAAAGTGGTTCAAACTATTCCTATGAATAACAGATGGTACATAAATAATGAATTACCTGTTATTTTCAAGTGCAATGTTTTTATCGAACAATTTGCAAGGCCATGCATTAAGAACAATTCCTCGGTAGCCTAAACGCCTATCCAATACAAGCTGACCAGCCGAATATGGTGTTTCACTTGGAGGTAGAGCCTGTCCAATTGGTTCTAGACTAATCGGTTAACAATGAAAATGCCCTACCATAAAGACGATTTAGCTGTGGCAGAGAAAAATGAACTCGGTGCCAAAACAACGGGCACAGAACGCGCCAAAAGATGAACGGATTTCAACATTGTATTGTATAGCTTGTGGTGGATTTAATACGTTGAATGCCTTACGACGGTTTTAAGGTAGAAGATTAAACCGCAAGAGACGGGGAGCCACAGCCTAACCTTATAAAGTATCCCCAAAAAGTAATACAAACAAAAACCATAATATTTTTTTATTAAAGATAGTAAAAATGGTCTAAGGATACAGATAATAGTTAATAAAATAAAATATTAAATTTAAAGGATAATAAAAATAATGCGTGCATAATTAATATTAAATATACGAGCGCGTCAAATTAGTGAAATCTGTGAATTAAAAAAGGTAAAACAACGAATTTGATTTTCGAATAGTGAGTGATGTTAACAATGCATTATCACAGAAGAATCCAAGCTTCAGCATTACTTGAAACTATGAATGTTAACTGGCGGGGTCAAGACGAATTTCTGGTCCTCCACCGTTTCTTGTTGATACACAGAGGAAACGATTACACAGTCTTCGAAGATGTACCGTGTCCAGAAAATGCGCCTAATCTGACGTCGAACGACTGGAACATTAAAAAATCGAGGATATCTTCCTGGAGGACGCCGAAGAGGTACCTTCAATCATAATCCCTTGCTTGACAATCATGGAGAATTGAATAGGAAGTAAACCGCTTCGTTATAAACATTTTCGTACATCTCAAACCCGATAACAATGGCTAACACAGCAAAAACTGTGTTGTGTCGAATCGTGCCAGGGAACGCGCGCAGCTTTCGAAAGACAATCAATTCCTATTTATCGTCGCATACTGCACGTTGTTTTACATTTTCGGAGCCAATAAAATAGAGATGCCTGCACGATTAAGTTAAATAATTCAATAAGGGGTCCACTAACTGCTATGAAGGAGATTGATTAGTAACACGTACTAGTGAGGTACCAGCGGTCTTTTTTCTGGCCACTTGTTAACATGAATCACGCGGCGTCATGGATGACTAAATAACAACATTATGCGAATATTAAATAATCATGACAAAGTTTTCTTCGGGAAATTACGAGGAAATGTGTAAAAATAAGGCCTAAGTTTTCTTGGTGATAATGGGCCCTATAACGAGGTTGCTCCGAAGGTCGAGGTTAATTTTGTGTGCACCTAAACGTTTCCTGCCGAACCTTCGCCTGGGCTGCATAGTTCATATAAGGTAGTGCCGTCAAATGGTTAATTATTATATATATTTTTTTCGACCATGCTAAATTCACGCCGATGATAATTCTCGACGAATTTTCCTTTTCTGCACAATAAAAAGAAAAGTATTTCGAATTTCTCGGGCAGATTTATCTCAATCGAGTATGTTGTTTATCGGGCGCCAGTGCAAATTTGGCAAAAAGGTCAATATATTTCAGAAATGACTTTTTCGATCTATTTTAAGTGGCCCACATGCTCATAGTATTGAAGGGTTGATAATAGATATGTTCTTATCCAAACGTGCCCATCGAATATAAGGAATCAAAACGACCACTTCGTAGGTTCGAATCGGGAGGTGTGTCAATTTATCGTTTAAAACAAACGTTAATTAATCAGTACACTGCAGGGCACCCTTCTTAGAAATGTCGTCGTGAAACGACGGAATGGCTTAACAGATATACGTGGAAAGGTGGGTAGAGAAATGTACTCGGCGTCCCGAACGAGTTTTTGAAGGAATGTGGATGGTTGGGAGACCTACAGGTGGGTTGTCCTTGGGTTGACGATGCGGAAAAGGATTGTCAGAGTTTTGTTTACACGTTGGGTCAAAAATTGTGGTCGCCACTTGGTCACTCGACGGAACACGGACAGGGGTAAAATTTTCACCCACGAAAGCTGCTTTGAGACAATCGACGCTGATCGTGTCCTCTACGCCGTTCATCAGCACTGTAAAAACTTTGGCCGTACATTTCCTGACCTCAAAAAGGGTCATCGTAGGGATGCTTGAGAGGCTGTCTTACACCGTCGCAGCGGACAAAAACATGGGAGCACTTCTCTAGCACCGGATCCAAATGTGACGGTTATGTAGGTGGTCGTGGAGCGATTGGGCGCAGATTTCTGGCGAAAAGTTGTATGCGCGTCAAGAAATCGCTAACGGCGTGCTCATTGGCGGCGAAATCGGCGACGAAAAGCTCTCCAGGTAATCTTAACGTTGTCCCGAATAACAGTTCGGCTGGGCTACTTCGCAGGTCAGGTTTGATCGTCGCTCGGATGCTTAGTAGTGTCATTGGAAGATTGTCCACCCATTCGTTTCTGTCATCTCTAGCTTTGAGGGCTGCTTTAAGCTGCCTGTGAAACCTCTCGACCATGGCATTAGTGTCTGGATGGTAAGCTGTCGTGCATAATCTCAGACAACCAAGGAATTCGCATATCTTGCGGAACGCGACGGACTCAAATTGTTGTCCGCGATCAGTTGTGATATAGCGCGGTGCTCCAAACACGGCAACCCAATTGTTTAGGAACGCGTTGATTACGGACTCGGAAGTAGCGTCGGGTATTGGCACCGCTAATGGCCATCACGTGAAACGGTCTACGCATGTCAACAGGAAACGGCACCCCTTTGAGTCAGGTAAGGGTCCTACAAGATCTAGGTGTACGTGGCTAAAGCGACCATCCGGTAGGTCGAACGAACTAACTGGAGCCTTGTTATGACGGATCAACTTGAAGCGTTGACATGCAATGCATGCTTTCGCCCATGTTCTCACGTCCTTTGGGAGACCTTGCCATGTGAAGCGACCAGCAATCAATTTTACTGATGCCTTGGGACCAGGGTGAGCGAGAGAGAGGATTGCATCGAAGAAACTTCGTCGAAAAGATGGAGGAACAACAGGTCGGGGATGTGTCTTTGAGGTGTCGCATATAATCGTGATCGCTGGGTTGGGCAACGGGAAAACTTTATAACTAGATGGGCGATTATGAGTACCAACTCGTGCCTCCTGTTGTGCTTGTGCTAGAGCCGCGTAGTCTATATGGGGCGTTGTGGTCAAACCATTGATTGTGATACGCGAAAGAGCATCAGCGACTGGATTGTCGACTCCCTTCACGTGCCTAAATGTTAAATTGCGACAGGAAATCTAGTTGCCGCATTTCTCTCTCCGCGTACTTGGCAGATGTTGAACGGGAAGCTGAAAAAAGCGGTACATGGTCCGTGAAAACCGTTACAGTCGAAGCCTCAGCCCAATGTCTGAAGTGGCGTATGGCTGCGTAGACTGCTAATAATTCGTGTCCGAAAGTACTAAAGCGTCTCTCCGTCGCCGAGAAAGCTTTCGAGAAAAAGGCTAGTGGTTGTTGGTGATCCCCGAGATGTATGTAAACAGCCACAATATTAATAACGATCTTATATATATAGCAAGGACAATCATTCGCGTTGTCCCAAACCTAATAAGCTTCGTAGTACATTTTAAAAGATGGAGTTGCCAGAACCGAATTCAAATTTTTGACTGATTTCGACTTCGCTAAGGCAATAGACCACAAAAAAAATCTATCTCCTATTTTTCGTACGAAACCCACTGCCCTTTTACGGAACTATCCCTTACCCCGTGTCGCATCATCTCAATTTCTTAAACAATTAAGGCGAAAGAAGGAACGGCTATGCCGCCAGGGCAGGTATCGAGAAATTAAACGCATTTTGATCATGATCAAAGATGAGGTAAATTGGCTCAATAACATTTTTGTGGATGAGCTGTACAGAACAACAGAAACCGTCGCTCATAACTACCAAGTGGACCTTGATGCTCTGAATGATGGCCTGATTTTCAAATCCGACGAGTTAGTCGTTTTGGACTACACCACGACTTTCAACACTTTTTCACGCTCAAATATCCTTTCTCAACTGTGACGTGAAAGGATGGTTGATTAACTGGCTTCCGACTCCAACACGTAAGTTTCGGAAACAAGACGCAACTCTTTCCCATCCCTTTTCAACTTATGTCAGTCTAAACTTCGATCTGAATTTATCCCAAGTCTGCAAGACGAATTGAGATTCTCAACAGCTCGGACAGGCAGCCTCTGAGGTACTCGAGTGGTCTTAAGTGAATGGCATTTAGCCATTTCTTAGTTCGCCGGTTCAGGAGACTTGACGTGAGCTCAAGCCGTGTAAAACCATTGTCCACGCATGTATGGTTCCCTTTCTTATGTATGGCTCTATTTGATTTTTCCTGGCTTCAAATGGTCTGAATTTTAACCCTTTGTATACTTCGTAAAATTATCTTGATTTCTAGTGCCCAGCCTATGCTCTCCATCCAACAGACCATTATTCAACGTCACTTCGACCACTATAAACTCCTCGCTGCTCGTATATTGGATGACGTCTCCAATAACATCTATTCAAGTTTATCTAAGTTTAAATCTCTCCGACCAATGCGTCGTCAATACTTACATGACGGCGACATACCGCAATTCGGCCAATACTAATTTGTCCCGATTTTTAGTTTAATCAGAGCAGGTAAAGTAGGAAATAAAAGCTAATTTTGGCATCTGGCAGTGTTATATAATGTTTTATGCTGAAAGTTTTGGTACTCTTTACCTCAATAAAGCGCTAACAATTATTTTTATTATGGCGATCAGCTATTGTGTTTATCGATCTCCATAATGATATTGTCAAATTCCACTGGTCTTTTTAAATCTTTAAACAGTTGATTGCAATTTTTCGGTCATTCCACCCGTTAAAATCACAGTAAACTTATTCAGAAACACAGATGTCATTAATCAATTATCTAAGCAATTTTCCAATTGGTCGGAGTGTTTTTATTAGCAACTTTTGGTTTTATTGAGCTCGTAGCACAGTTTTAGTTGGCCATGAGTCTCCCCCCGCGCATTATCAAGGCAAGCTTTTATTCTTGAAACCAAATTTTTAGGAAGCCCAACGGCTTATGAAAGAGCCCGTGGAGGGTATCACCGTTTCTATCGATGAACAAAACGCACGATACTTCCGTGCCATTTTGCGAGGCCCGCAAGATAGTCCGTACGAAGGAGGAAAATTCACGCTAGAACTATTTCTTCCAGAGGAATATCCCATGTCGGCCCCCAAATGCTTATTTACAACCAAAATCTATCACCCAAACATCGATAGTTTGGGTCGGATTTGCTTGGATATCTTGAAGGGTAACAGCTTACTGCATATATTTCCCCAGTTATATCAAACTGCATTTGTGTTGAGCAATATTCACGCTCATGTTATTTATTTAAATTTAACTGACCGCTTACATCTTGATGACACAAATACTTTTCTTATTACTTAGTAGTCAAATCTAATCAACATAGACTTTTTTTAGTAATCCAGGATGGTGTATGTGCAAAGCATATTTATTACCACACTCTAGTTTGATTGTGAATGTACTTATTTGCTTCTAGATAAATGGACTCCTGCTCTGCAAGTTCGCACTGTGCTTCTTTCAATCCAGGCCCTGTTGAGTGCCCCGAACCCCGATGACCCGTTGGCAAATGACGTTGCTAAAATTTGGAAAAACGATGAGGCCACCGCCCTGAAAACGGGTACGCCAACTGTAATCAAGATATCATTGATTCGCTTTGCCGAACAGAATGCATTGGAATTCGATTGCTGTGTAAATTGGTCCCTTTTGATTTTTCAGCTCGCGAGTGGACCCGCACTTACGCCAAGGGCGACGCAGCCCGTTAACATAAGAAGATTGTGACAACTATTCTGCTGAATCGGTGTAGTCTGATGATTGATAATTTTCCAATAAATGGGGGGTCCTGTTTTATATTTGATCTTTCTAATGTTGTCTCTCTTTCTGATGTTTAACATTTGACCTTAATACGAGTCTTGGTTACGATTTAATCGGACCCCTAACAATCACCGTAATCGAAATAAACCACTCATGCATACTGGACGCCTTCACATTAAGTGTGAGTGAGACTATGAGTATGCCAAAGATGACGAGCTACTAAAATGATATCGTTTGACCCCTACCTAGTCAATTATTTCTCAAAACAGCGTTTAACACCCCGAGAACATTCGTACACGCATTAATCATCTTTAGACCGAGAAAACAACATAGCAATCCAACTTGAATTAAGTTCAAAGTACTCAACTTGCAATCAAACCATATAAGTGAGAATTTCACATTGTTTTTTATTATGAATTGAAGGCGTCGAACGATACACTGTGAAATCGAATATCCGTTTTTTGTCTCATTAAGCCACATCAACGGATCGATTTTACAGCCCGCTTTTATGCGACTGAACTAACAGACTCTGGGATAACGTGACGGCGTCTTGACTGTCCAATGGGAGACAGCGTTCGGAACCGCGGAGACATGATCAGCCTCATCATATTTGCGGCCTCAATGCTTCTGTGGAGAAAGTGAAGCGGTGAACAATTTGCCGTATTTAATTCATTTACCACGAAGCACTTCAGATACACGAGATCCTCCGAAACGCAAGTCTGCCGAGGGGACTCAACTGCCAATTGTGGACCAATACATTCTTAGTGGCGTGCGCTTGTAATCTAGCAACCTGGAGGCCGGGTGGCGGAAACTGTCTCGCGCGCGTTATGGACAAGGCCTTCTACGGCCGCCATTACCTCGTTGTTATTTCCTCCATTCCTGTTAAACATTAAAATGCTGAAAGTTCTGGTCTTTGTGACCTTAATAAAGCGTAAAAATTATTATTATTATTATCATACGACCGAAACAGCTCCAATCAACGGCGAGAGGCCATTAAGGTCCACTAAAATCAATTGGTGCACGAAGATTTTTTTATTTAGCAGCGTACAATGGGCTGCAATGATAAAAATAACAAATAATTTCGACACAATTTAACCTTCAAACTCCGTCTGTCAGTTATGCATGACCAGTGTTTACGCTTCCGTTTCGCGGAAAGACAGGGAACAGTACAACTGGCTAAAAGCGATCCCAAATAAGGCGTGCTAACTATTAATCTCCCCTTATTCATTGAACCCGATAAGATCCATGATGGAGCCAGTGTTCAGAAAACAGGGACACCGAAAATGCGTCCGCAATAGCAAAACAAGGTCACCATTTTGGTAATGGTTAGAACTTTTGTGACTTTAAATATACTGTTATAAGATGACCCTGTATTTCCCCTAGGATGCGTGTGCCCAAATGAGTCAGATGGTACGGCCTTGAGTAGATTCGGCATTTTTTTGGATGTCGATTGACATGCGTAATTCCCTCTGGTATATGCGCACCCGTTCTGACAAACTTCTCCACGCGACCAATCGCGCGTCGACGTCGTGTTCTTACGCAGCCCTATATCCCCAAGCGTGGTTGCCAATATGAAAGGTGTTCTACTATGCTCAGCAAAAATTACGCCGACGTTACATGGCTGTTTTTGGAAAAATTACCAGTAGCACATGAATTGAGATGGCAATCCATCAAAATTATCGACCGCGTGATATTTTCGTAGAAAAGCGCAATTACCAAGGTCGGTTGTCGACCATGCATGATGTTAGAGCTCCCCAATCGAGTGTATTAAATAATCAGAACCCACTGGGAATTCCGCACTCTAGATAATGAACAGAACAACCCAGAAACAGAGTAGAAACAACAAAAAATCATTAACGCGGTCATGTATACAAAATAATAGTGATGACAATAAATAAACAGGACATCAAGAGCCTACACATTGCCGTCGCTGTCGTCCACCAGGCCTTTGGGCGGTTGTCGAAAATCCTTGTCACACAACTGAAATGTGGGTATTTTCACGTCGAGTGTACTGCCATTGGCCCTTTCCAGTCTGAAGATGCCCCACATGTGGCCCCAGGCTACAGGCAACTGAATGTGGCTATGGTACTGGAAAACAGGGCTTTCCGGACTGAGTGTAGGTTGCTAAAACCGAAACAGAACATACCGTCGTACTTATATTAAATTAGCTAGCAATGTTTTATATAGACCGACAACTTACCACACCGACGACACCCTTCCCAGTCACTGACTCCAAGTTACCAGTGATTGAAAATACCTTCCAAAATCGTTCCCTGAGTTGTAGGCATTCGTCGGTTAGATTTTCGATACGAATAAGATACCTCCACTATAAAGTAAGATTAAGTGTCAGCTATCCATTCTGGGCGTTATTGGGCATAAAACGCGGTATCTGCAGTCTGTGTGTAGGAGTCGGACTTCAATTTAGTGGTGCTACAGAACGTGGCAACGGAGTCAAGAGTACTTCTATTCCGTTCATAAAAAAAGCTGGAACTGGTTCAAATCAAGAACCAATGGTCTTCAATATCAACTCAAACCATACTGGAGAGTTGACAATTGATTTTAATTGAATAGGTCCCAAAGAATCATAGGTGCCTTTTGGAATATTTGAAATTTCCGCATATTTATATTCAGAAGGCAAATAAGACTAAAAAAGATAATATTTCAAGAGTTGAATGGCAATAGGAGAACGTTTGCGGCAGAAGCTTATCAGGACCAGACAATGTGGATATTTTGAGGTCGGAGTATTCATGGAAGGCAGAAACGCACCAGGATTAAGAGAGACAATGTAAGGCCCTTTAGGATTGTCGGTTGATCGGAAGATAAAGCCATCATTCTGAATATTAAATCCAGGGAATACATTGCCGAAACCTGAGCCGGCGTGTCTTTCAACGCCTTACGTGGTTCACGGAACAAAGGGTGAGGTGCGGTGTGTCAATGTTCTTAAGCAAAAATCAACAAGTCAGTCGTAGCACTCACATATTTGCGCACATTTTACTTATTCTCGAAACATTGATAACGAATAATTCATTTTTTGTCTTGCGACAGTGAGCAACCTTGATTATAGGCCCATAACGATAGAAATAAAAGGTATCATGGAATCTTAGAACATGGCGATTTGAATTCGGGTGGATGATGACGGAATAAAGTAAAAAAACGATATTTTGTCGGAAACGTATATAAAATACTTACATAGCGATTGAATGTCTTGTCGGAGTACTGAAATTGAATAAATAGCTAATTATTTAACGCGCGCATAAGTGGTAAAATTAAACAGAAAGCTAGAGGATCGATAAGAAGAATTGTACCCGCGGACATTGTTATAGAGCATGCGGAGCAGAAAATCGCATAAACAGTAGGTACCAACCGATCGCTCGAAAGACTTGATTCGTTAATAATTAGAACCCAAATCTAATAGTTTAAAGCACATAGAAATGTAGATAACCCAAATGCCTACCCTAAATTTGCGTCTTCCGATAAGGAAAGGAATTGCCGTGACCCGGATGCCTTCTGTGGTTTCTCTGTAAATGTTTTTTATCTCCAGACTCGCCCATTTAGCCTCAATCCAGCGTTGGAGGTTATCCCGAGGGAAATAGTGGGGTTCTTGTGAAAACATACTTAAAATAAATATAAAAATACCAGTTTGAGGGTCATGGTGTATAAACTCTTGAAGAAAATTGTTTTTAATGGGGAGGGATGTATTGGAGGCATATGGAATGAGATCCTCATGAAAAGCATAATCCATATCTGCGCAAATAAAAAAAGGTTGCTCGCGAAGTCAACGATACATTACCTGGTAACACATAAACCGTGCTCCCAGAGCCACAATCGTCGGATAGAAAACTAATGCCAGATTTTAACGAATGCTGTAAATATTTGATTATGAGATGTAACGGCAACGCTTACACAGAGATCTATGTCACGATTATCTGTAAGGACTGTATAAGCAAAAACAGGCCGCCCATCACTCTGTGTCGTAGTAAAGTGGTTCAAACTATTCCTATGAATAACAGATGGTACATAAATAATGAATTACCTGTTATTTTCAAGTGCAATGTTTTTATCGAACAATTTGCAAGGCCATGCATTAAGAACAATTCCTCGGTAGCCTAAACGCCTATCCAATACAAGCTGACCAGCCGAATATGGTGTTTCACTTGGAGGTAGAGCCTGTCCAATTGGTTCTAGACTAATCGGTTAACAATGAAAATGCCCTACCATAAAGACGATTTAGCTGTGGCAGAGAAAAATGAACTCGGTGCCAAAACAACGGGCACAGAACGCGCCAAAAGATGAACGGATTTCAACATAGATTTTATATGTATTGTATAGCTTGTGGTGGATTTAATACGTTGAATGCCTTACGGCGGTTTTAAGGTAGATGGTTAAATCCGACAGGCATTGGTTGGAGCGGAGCGATAGGGTTTGCATTTGGGCCATTGAAACTGGCACACGGGGTACAGGTTCTGCAGAACGTGTTCACGGCGTCTCGGATATTTGGCCACCAGTATAGATGAGTTATTGCGGTTTCCATCTTGCGTTCTCCTGGATGGCCGAGTTGCTCGTGGACGTCAAAGATCACTTGGTTGAATAGGGAGCCAGGGACAACTACGCGTTCAGATTGTGAGCGATCTTTTTGGTAGATGAGGACGTCGTTCTGAATCGACAGACGGGGCCATTCGTGCCAGAGGTGTTCCGTAGGACGCGGTCGTATATGATTGCGGTGTCAGGATCGCTGCTCTGGGTTGATGACAATTGGTACCGTGTAGGTTCGCTTAAAAACACCGCGCCGACGGCGTCGGGTATACGTGAGAGTGCGTCCACGTTTGAGTGTGTCTTTCCGGAGCGGTGCTGGATTTCAAAATCGAATTGCTGGAGCTCCTCGTACCATCTGGCTACGGATAAGTCGGTGTCCTTCATTGTTGTCAGCCACGTAAGTGCGCGGTGGTCAGTCCTGATGACAAACTTACGGAATAAATAGGGGCGGAAGTGTTTTGTGAACGAGAATATGGCGAAAAGTTCTCGGGTGGTTGCCCTTTTCTGTCGCATTTGGCGGCCCAGTTTCTGACTGGCGTATGCGATAACTCGCTCGGACCCGTCGGAGTCAACCTGTGATAGTACCGCTCCGATGGCGGTGTCGCTGGCGTCTGTGTCGAGGATAAAGGGTTGGGCGTCAGCGTCAAAGTTTGGCAATTTCAGGATGGGAGCTTCGCAGAAGGCCATCTTTAGCTTGGTGAAGGCGTCGTCATGTTCGGGGGCCCAAGGGAATGCCTTATTGGCCTCCTTTTCAGTCAGTTTGTGGAGAGGGGCGGCGATCTTCGCGTACCCTTTTATGAACTTCCTATAGTAGTTGGTTAGTCCGAGGAAGCTTCGCACGTCCGTTTGGTTTTGGGGACGTGGCCAGTTCTTGATGTCTTCGACGCGATCGCTTGTTATCTCTAGTCCTTTTTCTGAGATAATATGTCCGAGGTATTTGACGGATTTCTGTAGGAAGCAGCACTTTTGGGGGCTGAGGGTAAGGCCCGCCTGGTTGTGACCGCAGGTTCTTGCGTTTCTGCCGAAACGGTGGCAGTAGTGGCAGTCTGTGTGTTGACTGGGGGGTCTGTAGGGTGTCGTCGGTTGACGTTGGCCCCGTCGTTGTTCAGCGTCTTGAAGACGTCTCACCAGGGTCGTTGCTTCGTCGATCGTCTTCGGGGGAGCGCTGGCAAGGGCGATGGCAAGGGAGTCGGACAGCACACCGTCGCAGAAACGTTGCAGGGCGCGTTCTTCGTTCTTGGCGCGTGTGTCTTCGGTAAACGCGGCGTCGGCCATTATTCGGAGGGCGTCAAGGAACTGTAAGGGAGTTTCTTCCGTTCGTTGGCATCTCTGGAAGAATTGAGACTCCGACACAGGTTTTCGGAAAGCCCGGCGGAGTTTCGTGCACAGCACGTCGACGTCGTCGTCAGGGGAACAACCAGCGTCTTCTGCTTTTATGAAAGCGCTGGGACCAAGGAGACGCAGGATTGTCTCGCTCTTCTGGTCCTCGGGGACGCTGGAGAGGAATAATTTACCGTAGCGAAGCCAGTGGTCGATGTTCTGGTCGGGTGTGTAAGGGGCTAACGACGAATTTATCGTTTGGGATGGGTTCGATACTTCTGACACCAATGTGACAGCCTTCTCGTCGGAGTTTTCTAAAACAAGGTCCCTTTTAGGTGGCATGTTTATTCCAACAGGCGAGAGAAGGAGTCGGTAATGTAGAAATAGGTATATGTGAATACGTAGAGAGGATGTGATTATCGTAACACGTAGATATGACAATTGGAGAGAAATGACCGGTAAGTAAGTTCAGAATGGTGAAGGAGGACGTTGAGTTGGTTCTGGGATTTCTGAATGAAGATCCGCAACACCCACGCTGTGATGTGTGTAACGTCACGGGCGTAGACAGGTGTGTCCAAAAGTGCGCGCCCATCCTATAAGGTAAAGGTTGCATAGTAAAACAAGGGGTGTTACAACGGGGAGCCACAGCCTGACCTTATAAAGAATCCCCAAAAAGTAATACAAACAAATACCATAATAATTTATTTTCTTAAAGATTGTCAAAATGGTCTAGGAATACATATAATATTACATTTAAAGGATAATAAAAATAATACGTGCATAATGAATATTAAATATACGAGCGCTGCGAATTAGTGAAATCGGTGAATTAAAAAAGGTAAAGGAACGAATTTGCTTCTCGAAAAGTGAGTGTGTAGACGGAAACTCTTTTATATAATTATAAATAACGTTTTGCTTAACTTCCAATAAAATTCAAATCGTTTTTGTAGTAGTTGTTTTTAGTCTCGAATAATGGGGTTTTTGTTTTAATGGAACCTCAGCGATATCCAAACTGGGACTTATTCTACCCTCGTGCCGTGTACGGTTATCTGCCATCCAGCTCTCTGTTTTTCCTCGAGATTAGGTTCAAACCCATGGCTCGCAGTGTTTAGAAGATCCAGCCTAGAAGGGCCGTTTCATCCAGAATGTCGGCCGTCTCCCTCCCCGACCGTCAATAAGGACGACGACGAAACCCTGTCAGTGGTGGCTCAACTCCGCGAAGTGGTTTCCGGAATGGCGAGCCTTCTGTCGGCGCATCAGAACAAGATGCTGAATAAGGAAGAGTCGCCGATTTCCCCTGCTCCTGAACATGAGCCGACGCCCCATACCCCTGTTCATTCCCATCGACCGCACCCTCCCTACCCCTGTGACGCCCGTCCTTCTACCGTGAATGAAAGCCCTCTTATACCAGCATCATGGAGAATTGAATAGGAAGTAAACCGCTTCGTTTTAAACATTTTCGTACTTCTCAAACCCAATAACAATGGGCTAAAACGGTGTTGTATTGAATCGTGCCAGGGAACGCGCGCAGCTTCGAAAGACAATCAACTCCTATTTATCGTCGTATACTGCACGTTGTTTTACATTTCGGAGCCAATGAAATAGAGATGCCTGCACGATTAAGTTAAATAATTCAATAAGGGGTCCACTAACTGCTATGAAGGAGATTGATTAGTAACACGTACTAGCGAGGTACCAGCTGTCCTTTTTCTGTCCACTTGTAGACATGACTCACGCGGCGTCATGGATGACTAAATAAGAAAATTACAGGAATATTAAATAATCATGACAAAGGTTTCTTCGGGAAATAATGAGGAAATGTGTAAAAATAAGGCCTAAGTTTTCTTGGTGATAATGTGGCTCTATAACGAGGTTGCTCCGAAGGTCGAGGTTAATTCTGTGTGCACCTAAACGTTTCCTGCCGAACCTTCGCCTGGGCTGCATAGTTCATATAAGGTAGTGCCGTCAAATGGTTAATTATTATATAATTATCAACTCTCGTTGACATTTATACAATGATAATTCACGACGAATTTTCCTTTTCTGCACAGTAAAAAGAAAAGTAATTCCAATTTCTCGGGCAGATTTATCTCAATCGAGTATGTCGTTTATCGAGCGCCAGCTAGTGCAAATTTGTCAAAATGTCAATATATTGCATTAATTACTTTTTCGATGTATTTTAAATGACCCACATGTTCACAGAGTTCGTTGTTTTGGACTACACCACGGCTTTACACACTTTTTCACGCTCAAGTATCCTTTCTCAACTGTTTGAAGATGACGTGAAAGGATGGTTGATTAACTGGCTTCCGACTGCAACACGTAAGATTCGGAAACGAGACTTCTTCTGCATTGCCCAATAACTTCGGTGTGCTGCAAGACGCATATCTGTCCCCTTTTTTAAACATATGTACATCTAAATTTCACTCTTATAATGGCGCAGTCGATCTGAATTTAACCCAAGTCTGCAAGACGAATTAAGATTCTCAACAGCTGCGACAGGCAGTCTCTGAGTTACTCGAGTGGTCTTAAGTGAATGGCATTTAGCCATTTCTTAGTTCGCCGGTTCAGGAGACTTGACGTGAGCTCAAGCTGTGTAAAAACCATTGTCCACGCATGAATGGTTCCCCTACTTTTATATGGCTCGATTTGATTTTTCGTGGCTTCAAATGGTCTGACTTTGAACCCTCTGTATACTTTGTAAAATGATCTTGATTTATAGTGCCCAGCCTATGCTCTCCACCCAACAGACCATCATTCAACGTCACTTCGACCACTATAAACTCCTCGCTGCTTGTATATTGGATGATGCCTCAAATAACATCTATTCAAGTTTATCTAAGTTTAAATCTTTTCGACCAATGCGCCGTCAATACTTACATGATCGGCGACATACCGCAATTTAGCTATTACTAATGTGTCCCGGTTTTTAGTTTAATCAGAGCAAGTGAAGTAGCAAATAAAAGCTAATTTTCGCATCTGGCATTGTTATATAATGTTTTATGTTGAACGTGTTGGTACTCGTGACCTCAATAAAGCGCTGACAATTATTTTTATTATGATTATTATGACGATCAGCTATTGTGTTTATCGATCGCCATAATTATATTATCAAATTTCACTGGTCTTTTTAAATCTTTAAACAGTTGATTGCAATTTTTCGGTCATTCCACCCGTTAAAATCACAGTCAACTTACTCAGAAACACTGATGTCATTAATCAATTATCTAAGCAATTTTCCAATTGGTCGGAGTTTTTTTTAGCACCTGTTGGTTCTATTGACCTCGTTGCACAGTTTTAGTTGGCCATGAGTCTCCCCCAGCGCATTATCAAGGCAAGCCTTTATTCTTAAAGCCAAATTTTTAGGAAGCCCAACGGCTTATGAAAGAGCCTGTGGAGGGTATCACCGTTTCTATCGATGAACAAAACGCACGATACTTCCGTGCCATTTTGCGAGGCCCGGAAGGTAGTCCGTACGAAGGAGGAAAATTCTCGCTAGAACTATTTCTTCCAGACGAATATCCCATGTCGGCGCCCAAATGCTTATTTACAACCAAAATCTATCACCCAAACATCGATAGTTTGGGTCGGATTTGCTTGGATATCTTGAAGGGTAACAGCTTACTGCATATATTTCCCCAGTTATATCAAACTGCATTTGTGTTGAGCAATATTCACGCTCATGTTATTCATTTAAATTTAACTGACCGCTTACATCTTGATGACACAAATACTTTTCTTATTACTTAGTAGTCAAATCTAATCAGCATAGCCTTTTTTAGTAATCCAGGATGGTTTATGTGCAAAGTATATTTATTACCACACTCTAGTTTGATTGTGAATGGACTTATTTGTTTGTAGCTAAATGGACTCCTGCTCTGCAAGTTCGCACTGTGCTTCTTTCAATCCAGGCCCTGTTGAGTGCCCCGAACCCCGATGACCCGTTGGCAAATGACGTTGCTGAAATTTGGAAAAACGATGAGGCCACCGCCCTGAAAACGGGTATGTCAACTGTAATCAAGACATCATTGATTCGCTTTGCCGAACAGAATGCATTGGATTTCGATTGATGTTGCTTACAAATACGCGTGTACATTGGTCCCTTTTGATTTTTCAGCTCGCGAGTGGACCCGCACTTACGCCAGGGGCGACGCAGCCCGTTAACATAAGATTATGACAACTATTCTTCTGAATCGGTGTAGTCTGATGACTGCTAATTTTCTATTTAAATTTGATCTTTCCAACGGTGTCTCTCTTTCTGATATTTAACATTCAAGCTCTTAGCCTCCGTAGTAATCTTTTCATCGTGCAATTAATGGGCCAACCGTAGTTTTATAATAGTATTGTCTGAATTAACGCTTACGGGTGGTATTTAGGTCGCAACACTTTTTACAGTTAGTGTCGCTTTCGGCCATAACATCCAACAGTCATTGTTTTCTGATAGATAATAGTTTGCGGCTATTTGGTATCAGATATAGATGCGTTGGAAGCCTCTGCTGGTGCCTGGAAATTTAGTAGTGTGTGTAGCATTATTCCAAATATGTTGCATTTTACAGAGTGGTTACATGTGAGTCAGTTGTGTGCGTTGAAGCGGGTGCCTACATCCAGCTTCTTCCATAACCGTTGAAGTTGCTCGGTTCATTATACGAACTATTGTTTAGCAAGATACGTGGGTTCCGATCCCAGCTAGGCAGCTACGCGTGTAACTGGGCGCTTTCATTCGGCATATTATGCCCGAGAATGTGCATGGTGAGCACGCATGAAGCCGCTATATCATCTAGTAGGACATTTGTTAGTGAGTAAGTATTTGCTTTACACCGAATAGCTTCGGCGGTAGAGCATTTTTTAGCACTAGTCGTAATCTGACGGAACCTAGTCTATTTAAACATATTTCGAACGATACATGGCATAATTGCTGGTCGACAATGCCTTGGGTGTCTTTCGGCATACAAGAACAATTATGTGTTAGCTTACAATTATAAGAAGTCTGACGATTTCATTGGTCAGAATCAATCGTGTACCGATTTGTGCGCTGTTACAAGGGTGTGTTAGAGACACTAATTCGCAGCCACCTCAATACCGATCGATAAAATCATCCTTCTTGTCGGCATATAACACGCCTACCAATCACATGTTGCGAATAGTGTGAGGTATATTAATGGCACGCATTTCACCGCTACGCTCCGTTTTCTCGCGTGTTTGCCAAGGGTACACTTGACGGCAAATTCGCTTGGAGCTCCTTTCGTTTAAGCACCACGAAACTTAATCATAGGAATCGAATCTGATTTTTCTTATGCAAGTTGTTTTGCAATTCGTTCCTATGTGGGGTCTAAAAATGTACAGTTGACGGTGGTCTGTTCAGCAGGGGGTGGGGTAATTCTGTTGAAAGATTTGGGATCTAGGTATTCAAAGGGACCTCAAATTTTTCTATTCATATACAAAAACAACGCCCAAAGAATGCTGTATTGCCATTTTACACAATAAACTTTGGTTCGGACATAGTTAAACACTACATTTGTTTTTACCGAGACAATCCCACTCGAATCATATATACATCGTATTAACAGAATCTTCTTTCTACTTATTATAATTGCGCGAGACCTGCAAGTTTCCAATAATGTTCCGTACCAACCCATCAGCACCGGTATACCTTTCATTCAGTAAGAAGCCTCCAATTGGAAGAGCGCCACTGTTTAATTGTACTTTAATTGAATCTTTCTAAGGCAAGTCTTTTGTAGGAAATGACGCCAGGGTATTTGTTCGTGACGTAATGCTATTGGTCGAATTTGTTTTAAGCCGGTATCTATCCGTTTAAAGTCGCAAGGCTTTTATAAATCCATCTGATCGCCGTAGCGCAATGGCAACCCCTACGTTAATCGATAAATCAATTACTTCATCACCAATGTTGGTTAGTATTCTATACATAAGGCAATAATTCGCGAGGTCATTTCGTGCGCCATTCGCCTACGAGAAGATATATCGGCTTCCTATATGTTTCCATGAGGATTCTTGGGAATATTTCACAGGTGTAGGTGTCCCCAGTTCCGCGCGAAGAGGAGGTGTCACTGAATAATGCAAAATTTTACCAAAGGGACATACGTGGAATTCAGACTGGTTAAATGTTAATTCAGACTCATGCCGCTACATCGAGCTTATTTTGGCACCCTGGGCTGGGAGTCGAACCCGTATTCTTTCACCGCTGCACCATCGTACCGAACGCGCCATTCGGTTCATTGAAAGATCCCCGAGATTACAAAACATATAAGGAATAGATACGACTCCCATAAAGTCAAAGAAAACTCCTGAAACATTTAGTTGGGCCTAGATGTTGGGTGGTATTCTATGATTAGGCCTGCGCACTCTTTTCGGGAGGGTCGTTGAGGGTTTGAACAGAATAATCCTGCCAACGGACATGTCGCAGGCAGCCGCAATAATAATTAGAAGAAGTCGCGACCAGTGAGGATGCTGAACAAGATGTTATTGGCGGAGCCATAAAATAATGAATGAGCTTGACTTCATCGGAGTTTCGGGGTTCAAATGGGACGGGTTTTTACAAAACATTTATACCTGGCTGATTCATGTGAGGACGACACTTTTCGACCTTGGGGGGTGAATTTAGTTGTTACTCTCTTGAATGAGAGGTTGAGAGAGCGTTTTGACGCGTCGGGAGACAGTGGGTTTCCTCTCTGTACATGTGCTAGAGTATCGCGAGCAAAATCGAAGATGACGGTATCTTTTAAATGGAAAGAGAGGAAAAGAAGAGTTTAGTTGCGTTTATTGAATATTTTTCGTTTTACTACAACCACGTAAAAATAAGACACGATAACAATTTGCCTCATTGACTATGACGCCGAGTTCAGTGTAAATGAAAAGCAATATATCGAGTGCGTAAATAATAAGCCCTACTTTAGTGAACAAGTAGTATCTGCTGTTACTAACTACCTGGCATGCCCATAGTTCGTCGAGGTACTGAGATTTGGGAAATGGAGAACATTAGAAACCCCGAGAAGCGTAACCCCCGATAAAATGCAAAAACTAGCACGCTACGAAAGAATCTGAAACTTTGCCTCAACCCTTCCTCATCTCAGCAGGTACTGGTTTGTATATTGTTCATTTTGTCTAGATTATTTCCGATTTTGTCATCGGGATCGTGTGATGTCCAGGAGGGGTTCACAGGTTGAAGGTGTTTGAAAGAGGTGCAATTAAAAGAGGGGCTGTTGCTGCAGAGTAACTAGATGGCTCTTCCAGAGAAGGTTGCGTCGGGGACACCCAAAATTTTGCTCGTGATTGATTTCCATTCCCACTGGCTCACCAGGCCAAAACACACGTATAAATGAAGTCGCTCCTTTCAAGAATTATGGGTTAATCTCCAATTCCTCTGTCTTCTTTCCGTGTCTCGGTTGGTTGGGATCTGCTTCACTTTCGACAAACTGATCGTGGGAAATCGACAGAGCAGTTGCCACAAATGTTCGAGAGTGGTGCAGATTTGAAGCGGCTCAGGTAGAATCAGACGAAACGATGATTGCGAAGCTGTCTACCATGCCGGCGGTCCGCCTAATTCGATCCGAATAACTCGACCACACCACCAATTCCAGCCCAGATGAAGTAGTTAACCCGTAACCCATGTTACGTGCGGGCCCTCGTACCGAAAGAGCTTCGGCCGATATGCCAACTTTCACGTCAAATCGGTCGACGGAAATTCGTCAATTTCGTGAAATAAATGGCCAACAATCTGGATCACAATTGGACACTGCTTCGGACATTGTGATTCTCTTCGAGAGGCCTTGAAGGTCCCTTGACGAAGGTCCCTCCCTTAACAAAACTCCTCAGACCTCGGAGCTCAGCGTCTTACTGACAACTGCCACTTTGGCATTTTATTCCGAGATAGAACCCTCAGCGGCTCGTATGATGTCCCTTCTGCCAATCGCGACGTCTTTGAACTCGACTGGTTTGAGCGACTCTGCCTTACCAACCTACCTCTACGGTATATTTGCGACCACATTCAGACTCCTATGACCCCCAAAGGCTCTTCAATGTCGTCTTCACACGTGTAGCGCCGGTTTTGCAGGACAACCTTGTTCCTGGAAGCCGGCGTCTAGTTCGTCCAAAGGCCACTGTAGCTCACGCAAATAGGTACTTCAAACATAAGGCGTCCATTAACAGTAATGTGGTCGCTGACTGACGTTCTTCGTATCTGTCGGGCCACTGCAGTGAACATCCGCCTTTCAAAGTCTTACTAGGAAAGATGACAAGGACCTTTTCACATAAAACCAAGACGCTGGCTCAAATAGGATAGTTTAAAATAATATGCTAGATGAAAAATCATCACTTTTTATCTTGAATAGTACAGGTGTAACCTCCATATTGAAGAAAGAGGGCATTCAAAGATAGATTGGAATCAACGACACACCACATTACTAAAAAACGTCTACAGTTAGATAGGCCTGTCGACTTTGGACTGATGATAGTTGTCGTTGTTTTGAATTCTAGTTAGAGAGAACGATAATCGCGTCATGCGTGTCGGGAGACGTAGATGTGCTTGAGCATCGCGAAAAGCATCGCAGAGAATTACCGTTCCGTGGAAACATTTGAATGAAATATGGCAGATGTCTATTGGCGCATACTGAAAGCTGTACATTTTACTGCACACGCACAGAGACAATGCACGATCGCCATTTAACTCATTAAATATAATGGGCGAAGATACGAAGGAATCCTCGGAGAAGCAACGAATATAGACCCAGTTTAGTGCAAATCCAAATTATGTTTAGACTAAATATAAAATAAAAATCGTGCTTCTATTCGTCAGCATGAATAGGACAGCTACTGCTGGGCGATTTTGGACTCATTTTACCATTCAGATTATAAAGTGAGAAAACAGGCATGTTAAGAAGGAACCTGAAAACCCACGAAAGATGATTCCTCCTCCACCTCTTCATCGGATCTGGAGATTGTTTGATTTTTGCATTTTTACCAACCTTGTGATCGGGGTCGCACGATAGAGATTTTTAGTACCCTGAGAAGACATCATTCTTGCCAATGTAGCTGTTTTTAATTCATCTGAATCTGGCTGTATTGATTCGTATATGGGGTTTTATTGACTTCTTGTGTCTCTATTGGCTATTTATTCCCAATTCGTGTTGATAATGGCGGTGCCACTGGGTTTTTCCACACCACCTGGGCAAGTCATTTTTCAAGACCCGATATCAGACGATTTTTCCAAAGGCAATTTTCATATCTCTACAAGTTAGTTAGTTCAGTTAATAATGCCACAAATACGAGGCTTTAAGAGTCAATCGTAAACTCCTAAACGCTAAAGTCGTCACGTTTTTAGCAGAAATAACACTCAACCTCAAGTAGAATCTAATCACAAATGGATGTAAGAGGACAAACGTTTCTTTTCGAATAAAACACGATCCCACCAGCCTCCTCGGGCACGCTGGGGGAGGCGGGGATGAGTGCCGCCTACAGGCGGTGTTGGCCCGGGTTTCCCAATCGGTACATTACCCCGAGGAAACCTGCGGGAGATGAAAAACGAAAATTTCGAAGATGCACCCCGGTGGGAATGGACTGTTTCGCGGCCTTAGCAACGCAACACCCCCCTCTCCCCGTTCTTTGACGAAGTAAAGCACCACGGTTTAAGTTTTATCTTGGAACATTTCCCTCTTTTATGCTTTTGGGAGGAAATGATGGTCTTTTTTTGAAGTTTTATGAATTAATTTTTCGAATAAAGAACGTTTAAACGTATTGGGGTTTTGTATGATCAATAGGTGTTTCGACAACTTTATTTATGAAAAAGTACATAAATAACATCTAAAAACGATTATTCCGTAATTATTGAAGTAGTTGGTGATTACGCTTAGAGATTTTTTCAATGTAATTTTTGTAATTTTATTCCTAAAAATATTTAAAAAAAACGCCTGATAATAATTTTTATTTGTAAAACCTTTAAACACTTTAGACTACACATCGGGAAATTCTAGCTTGGAAGATGAATAATTTCGGGACGTTGATCTGACCCTGAAACTAATCGACAGAGGGAAATTATTGAATAAGCCAATTCGAGAAGGTTCTTGTGAAACTACTCCTTTCGTGACAAAAATAGAGTTAATAATAATAATTTGAACGAAGTCCGATTGAATAATGTATTTCACATGACGACGCCCATTTGTCCAAGGAGGTTGTCTATTATTTTAATTTATCACAGACCATTTAGATCGCCAGACAAGTGGATTCTGACACATATCCAAGGCTGAATTATTTATAGGTTTGCCAAACGCATAAAACGATCAAATTACATAACACGTCCAAGCTCTCCACTCCCCTGCCGAGGGTAATTAACAGACGAAAAAACACATACACGAATAAGCCAATTTCCTCTATTCAAGTTGTCCGTTGCTGCAGCTGCTGCTGCTTTACTGAACAAATACCAGCCAATCAAAATGACTCTCGGCTCGTCCACGTAAGCGGCAGGTCTCTTTGATCGTGCACACAGACAAAATTAGGAAACGAATTGGTGGTGGCGGCAAGGCTTGGGGGGAGGGAGGCAGGGTGGGTGGGTGCAGGGGGTCACAGAAACCGAAACGCACGTACACACACTGTCTTGTCCTTGTTTAAATGCATTTAACCAACAGGTGGAAGCAGCCGAGATCAAAGAAGTGTCGGCAACGAACTCGTTTCCTACGATGATCCCGTAAACATTCCCAGCATCCCAAGGAATAACGCACCAGAACCGCGTGACCCCCGCAGTTCTGCCTGGAGGTCACGAGGCATGCTGACATCACATCTGACGTCGACAATCGTCAGTTGTAAACCTTGGGGCGGTTACATTTCTCCTAGTCTGTGGATAACTAATTTCCCGGCCGTCTTGCCTGTGGCGGCATCTGCTGTTCTTGACAGTTGGGTGGAAGTCTAATCTTGCCGTCCATAACAGCAAAAAGGACGCGCCACAATTCGGTTCCTGTTTATCACTTTTACGTCTTGCAGAACCACGCCAATTGCCTACCGAACCACCCATCGCGGCTTCGAGAAGAGGCGTGTGTGCATGGGTACGATTTTGTTTGTCGTTTTGCTTGTCGAATGTGAAATTCGGGTCCAATTTCGTTCGGCGCTAATCGTCTCAAGATGGCGGGGTAGATGTGTGTCGTTGCCAGGCCCGAGAGAGAGGGATAGAGGTGGAGAGAGCCTGTAGAGAGGTCGACTTCAAAGCAAGGGAGCCGCGGCCGCGTAGTAGTACAACACAAGTAGATACAGTAGATACCTGGTCAAGTTTCAACCTGTGATGATTCGGATGTAGCGAAATGGGGGCACGAGGAACCGCGTCAAACGAGCGACAGCAACACAAAGGCACCGCCTCCGCCTCCACCGAAAGTGGTTACAAAACGATGTCAAAATCAACAGAAATCGGGCGCCCGCAAAGTTAAGAAGTTAATAAGTTTGATAATCTCGCCATGCGATGTCTTTCGGGGGACAGGGGATGCCAGGCAGGCAGGGAATTGGTGGCGGAAATCACGCATATCACTATTGACGGTCTTTACGGTCTTGTGGCTGCCTAGGTATACTTTTCGGATGTTCAATTGCCTTTCTTTGTAAATTTATAATGAATCTTGGTCATTTGCAGACTGGCACAATCCATCCGGCGCTGTTTACCAACTTTCCCCGGACGATTTGGTTATATTAGGGTTTATGAAAATAGCACAAACGAGTGAATGGGTTGAGTGATTTATTGTTTTGAAATGTCTGTTTTCGAATCTATTCATAGTTCAGCCTTCAGTTTATGCGTTTCACCGAATAACGCAGTTTTGTGTTCCAAAACCTCATCCTAAACGAGTATGCATTTAATAGGCCGTATATATTTGGAAAAAAACTATCTACTGATATCCCCCCAACGTAAGGCAAACGACATTCTGAATAAACGTACTAACGGGCAATAAATTCATCAAGACAGCACGAACGGTTTTCTTGTTTGGAGCGCGTAATGGACTGGGCCTTGCTATGGCCACCATTGCGCGTCTGTCAAAGAGCATCTATTTCAATTGTTTCATTTGCCTTTCTTTTTATGATCCAGAAAAGAAAATGCCCCGCAATTAACAAAAAACATTTGTTTAAAAGAAAGCTGCAGAAACAATCTAGGAATAAATAGTTTTGCAACTATGCCTCCTTTTCTTTGTATAATTAAAAATTTCTGCATTAATTTTATTTGTTAATTTTGATGCTGACATTTTCGGCCCTCGCGACCTTAAAATCCCGATAAAAATTGGCTAGATCGTAAAAATTCCAAACTTTCACCACTTCAGATTAACTAGAACGAAACCACAGAACGGTGTTGATATTACAGATGTTTCACATCGTCTGTTATAGCCAATAACAGGGAGGCATCATGTTTGACCAAATTGCGCTGTGCTGTATTTCTTGGAGAATTGAACAGTACATGGTTCGATTCGGCGATGGACGCCGATGTATGATGGTGTAACAGATTGAAGATAATGATACAAAAAATCAATATTTCCAAGGTGCCTAGATAACAGAAAAATGGCTGCGATTCTAACATAAAATCTAGACACTACATAAGTCAATCCAATGATATTCTTGATTCGAAAAATCTCAAAATTCCTGAGAGTTTTGCTCTTTTTTCTTGGCCCCGTGTTGCTCCAAGTACTCTGCAGAGGAAGTTGTGGCATTTAGGGGATCAAAAAGAACGTGGACCTAGAATTACTGTTGAAAAACCTTTTTCGTATTTACTTTTCAATAAATTCTCTTGTTAAACATTCACATCAAATGACCTATTTTTGTGCAATTTCTTTTAAGAAAACTGATATTGTGCCGGGTGACAGAGGAATGTAATCAACAAAATCTGTTCTAGATAATTAGATGGCATTGGGTTCGAAGGGTGGTTTATAAGGTTATCTCTAGATTGTTCGTTCTGTTAAACCAAATACACTAGTAATAATGATTATCTTAATTACTGTATGGAGGCTAGCAATGACGCTGAAGGCGTAATGCATGACGGATCTTCCATTGGGGGGTAGAATTGGACGGAGGTGGATGAAGGGGGGTGGGGGTGTTCTGTTTGGACGTTCGTTAATTATTTATATTCCCGAATGAGCGATGTCAAATGGGTGGATGACCTGAATCATCTGTGATTCTCGGTTAAAACCAAGTCGATACTTGCTCGCCTTTTGCAGCCATCCAATCAACACGGTGTCACCCTCCCCCTATGTCTGGTCCAACGGGTCGACTAAACAGGCACCCAGTGTCGCTAATCGTCCCTCAACTTTGGCATTGTCATGGTATTTACCCTCGAGGAACATTGGAGACTTGCTAGGTGTAGGTGAAACCAAAATCATATCAAAAGTGCTCTTATGGTCTCCTTTCCTGGAATCAAAAGAGGAATGAAGACACCAGCTACAACAAGACCAATTAAATGCACACAAAAGGTGGAATGCGGTCCGCCCTGGGTAATCGACAGTCTGTCTTGTTGGGGTCTCCTTGTACTCCATTGTCTTTTGGTTGAGTTCTAGAGCAGTTGGTTAGATCTGGCGATCTAGGGAATCTGGTCCTTGAAAATTCCGAAATTAATTTGAGGTGATTTACTTGTCAAACGGTTAACAGCCTATTTTCCACAATACAAATGAATTGGATGTCTGCCAGGTATTAAGTTAGTATTTTAAATATTGGAACATAGCGATTAACAATAACCAGCAAAACCAGGTTCAAACTACGAATTATGTCCATAAAGGTGGTGGTTTCTGGTGTATCCAAAATCCTTAAGAAAGGTATTGAATGCTACATTAAATATGTATACATACCGTATTTCGCCACAATAATTAAAGAATTTCACAAAAAATAATAAATCGCGTCACTAGCGAGCGGAGGCAGGCTTTATATCTGCGCATATCTAAGGAACCTGGTCACTCCTGAATGCTCATTCATGAAGTTATCTTTGAAAAATACAACTAGACTGTTACTATATCATTGGATGAAAGCTGATGCTGTTTTTAAACAGCATCTCAGCCTCCCTTATCTTATGCCAACTATGCGAAGATCGGGTTAACTAATGGTTAATCAGCGGACTTCAAAATGATTTCTATCACAGCAACCAGTGCGCAAGACTAGCTAACGCAGAGCTCGTCCCCTTGTGTTGAATGATAATATGCCTGAACAGCGGTCCACATAAGACGAGGCCCTCGTAAGATAGGCGGAACACCTAACCCTAAACCATGCCTGGTAGACGATCGAGGATTCAAAAGCAGTTGGGTAAAGCTCTCAGTGGGTAATCGAGTGGTCTTCCGAGAACGGTCTACTTCGGAACGCATCAACATCCATCTCTCCATCGCGTTTTCCAGAGAGCAGATTTTGAAACACCGTCAATTGGTTCACTTGAATTGATCAGCAGTCTGTTAGCCCGGAATGATCGTGGAGATGCAGTCGTCTCAGTTCACAGTTCGTCATTTCGCGCGCCTCGGGGCAGCACTGATCGTGCTATTTCCAACGTTTTTTTCGAATTGCGACCGATTTTCTGACTATTTGGCGATTGGTAGGCTATTTAAGATGATTTTTTTCTACTTGATTATCCATGAACTCAATTCCTCGCCATCGCGTTTAAAGACGATCACAGGTTGTTACATTTCATCAGAAAATAGTCCCACAGTTGCCTAAGTTTCACCAGTGTCAGCCTTCAGTTCAAAAACAGGTTTATTTTCGATGGATACAGCTATTTAACTAATCGGATCTCTTGTCCGAATCTTGCCCTTCCATTGGAGTACGCTTTCTTTATTCTATTACATGAAATTCTGCTTCAATTAAGTTAGATTTGCCCACGCGTTTCTCGTGGTTGTGTCAACAAATATAATTCGTCTTAAAAAAGGGCTGTACACAGCCAATTGTAAAGTCAATATGTGTGGTTTCCTGATAAACAGTAGCCAGGCAAATTCTGAGACAACTAAACTGCGATTAAAACTTGACGTATCTTGATCTCTGGAACACAGACGAGATGCTGTGGGACCAGTATTTAGGGGCGGGGTGGTGGGGGGTGTTGGGAGGGGAGGGGATGGGAGGGGAGGGGTGATGGGTGTGGGTGATATCTACCCTAGACCCTCCTTTGATGTGGGCCCGTAACACACCGACACATTTAGCGGAATCCTTTGATGTTTTTACCACTTTCCGAAGTCCCCGACACCCGGTTATGGACGTATTATTTAAGCAATCAGGCAATCATGGGTCCATGAGGACGCCGAAATTGTTTGTTGGATCTCTCTCACCCGACGAAACACAGCCTCCGAGGTCAAATGCCTATTTGAAACTAATAAACTATGCTGTAATTATGGATGATAATCAAACGGCCAAGGTTCGGGGTGATTCTATGTCGCTTTCATCATAGGTTCGCCTCAGGAATGCAAAGTCCAGGATCGCTAGAACCCGTCGAAGTGGTAGCACCAATATAGAGGGCACGGCAATTATCGGTTTATTACTAGGCTAGTATTTTGTTACGAAATACCAATTGAAGATTACTGGCTTGAAAAGGTTTAAGTCAACTGTGATTTGCGGAACCATGTCCAGATTTAAGGGTTGGAGGTGTTAGAAGGAGGCAGTCGAGATCGAGAAGCACGTTTTTGATGATTTAACATCTTGGGAGTACCAGCCATTGTGGGCGATCGCCTATCTTCTATGGACAACGACCAACTACTGGCAAAGTTGACCGCATTGTTGATCAAAATGGCTTCACGGCATTGGTGTTAACGGCACCTGAAATATGGCGTAAATTTATTGATAGCAAGGTTTTAAATAGTAATTTCCGAATTAATCACCACCCCACTCCTCCCCAAAAGATTATAATAAAAGATGGCACGTATTAATGTCTAGATTACATTAATTTCGGTGATTCGCTAAGTAATAAACAAAAAATGCAGCACTTTTGTTTATTTTATATGCAGCCAAATTGGAAATAATAAAACAAGCTTATCGTTTCTTTATTTTCTTAATCATAAAATAAATGGGCTATTTTGAAAAATCTTGTGTTTATTTCACCCTGTTAAGTCTTGATAGCCCCCTTTGTGAAAGTTGGATTAAATTAAAATTTGCATCATAATTTCATCACCAAGACGAGTCAACCCTGTGTTTTCTGCCTGAGTTGTTCATCTGATTTGTTTTCAGAAAAAAACGTTCGTAGAACTTGAGGTTGCGATTGAAACACAACAATGATCCAACTTAATATGATCCACTTATTTTGACATATCGTGGGTCTAAGAGACCGGTTAAAATAAATTCAATTTCCCCAGATTCATCTTGAGCTTTTATCAACTTCTGAATTCGATGAAAGACAAATTATGACATAATCACATAACCCCAATCCCCTTTAAAATGATAAATATTTGGTCAGCTTGGTCTCAATAAGGATATTACTGGCTAGAATTGTTGGCCAAATTATTGGTCGGACGACGATCCGACTTAGAATGGTTCGTCATAAATAAGTGTCCAAACAACGTTAATACCATATATATTGCCTTTATGAAGTGAATATGAAACATACCCCGGTATTTCCTCATCTTTTCAAGGAATTCAATTCGAAAAAACTCGGGCGGGCCTTTGATCGCGACCGAGACACATATTGTGTGATTATTTTTCCTCTAATTCGTCACTTAAGTTGCCATTTAATCTGTCTAATTATCTGTGTTTAATTTAACCCACACGGGCCGAAATTGGCATCCCTAACCGCCCTTGATGTCGACTCGACCGCCCAGATCGGAAAGTAAAGTAGATAACCGGTATTCTCCATAATTAATCTTATTTGTCTGTAAGACATCGGTTGTGGATTCTGAAACCATCGCAGGCCATTGATATTGCCTTATCACTTGGATGGCCGTCCAAGGCGGAAAATCGACGTTCCCACTGGCGAGTCTTTGCATTTTTTTGTGTCACCAAAGGAAAAATGTACCATTCTAGCGACTTGCATCCCAGAGAGACGCCAATGTATTGACTCAATCCTCTAAAACCCCAATTCAACTGCTGTTATGCTGCCTTACTTATCCCAAGTCTTAATTCTGCTAAATCTCTCGTAAATCGGTAATCCTTGGGAATATTTTACGGCCGACGGCTTCCCCAGTGGCACCCGAAAAGGAGGCTGGAGTGGGCGCCGCATCAACAACCACAGGGGCAACTCAACGTAACTGCAGCTCGTTAAATTCCGGATGTTGCAACCCGTTTCGCCTCCTCCAAGTCGCTGGAGGAGGTGTTGGCACCCCCCCCCAATTTCAAACAATAATTTCCCTTATTTAAACAAAGGGTACTCGCGTCTGCATATTTTAGTCGTTTATCATACAGACCGCGTATGGTTTTATTCTAATTGTTGATCCTCTTAACATGTTTCTTTTATTTTCTCGATCTCCTGCGACAGGAAATCAAGCACTTCGTTTTTAGCGTCGATGCGCCTTCCTGCGCCTCCCGCGAACAGATCTACATCCGCCCGGATCTGATTTGGGTGCGAACAGAGTGACGGAACCCACGGATCTTGTTAAACACGACAATTGCGGGTCGAAAACAAAATTTGAAAGTGTGACATGAATAAACAAAGTTGCCAAGGTCATAACACATGAACCCACTAGGATGACTTATAATCGCCGACGTTCAATTGAGTCGGAGGTACCTTAAAAATCACCATCAGTATCATTTTTGCACACCAAAGTCCTTAAAAATATGAACCTTCAAATAACCCAAACTAAAGTCCTAAAATGATTGGTCAATTGGCTGGATGTTGTTGGAGAGTTTTAATTCTTCGAAATTTTCCAATCGACCATATATGTTACAAAACAATGGCATCAACCCAAATATCTTCTTCCTCATGTTAACCCATCGGGGCTCCTTTTAAAATTCATATCTCCATGTTAGTCATAAATGATTGGCTAATTGACTCCTTGTCGCATTTGATCGTACGCAAGTGCACGTATTGGGTGCCAGAAAGCAGGCACACGACCCATGCGCGGACGCGCACGTAATTCCGCTTTTAGCCAGCCTCAGACCATCAACGCCAGCCTCCACCACCCCTAGCGCGTTCTCTCTGTGCCCGCCCGTGTATATAAACCCACAATAAAGGACAAACACTCACACTCACTCACGATCACTCAGATAGGACCATGACTCTCTTGACACTAGCTCTAGCTCTGATCAGTCTGCAGATGATGCTTTCGGGGGCGGAACCAGAGATGCACTGGATCCAGGCGGGGTTCGCCCTGATCCGACGGCTTGACTGCGACCACGTGGGCAGTATGCTTCGTGGAGAATGCACCAAAATGAGATTGTCTCCCGTTTCGCGATTCACCGCCTACATCGCAACAGAACCCGTAGGGAGTCGACTGGTGGTCTCACATCCCGAGGAGGAGGATGATGATGAGGAGGAGGAGGAGGAGGAGGAGAAGAAGAAGATGTCGGAATTCGTGGATGCTGCTGGAGAAAGAGGGGGGCAGTTGGAAGCCCTGAAAGCGCTGCTCGTTCTTGACCCGCTCGCGGACAGGGCCTTCGGGCATCCGGTGTTTGTGTTTCGCGTCGTCAGCTTGAATACAAATCGGCCGCGTCTCATCCAGCATTGCTCAAGGAGGAAGGGGCTAGTGTATGGTGAGTTTCTGGTTATCACTTCTTCTTCTTCTTCTTCTTCTTCGTATTTTTGCGATTTCATCAACCAACAAATATTCTAATAATTCAACAATGGGCCGATTTCAGTCGTTCGATATGCTTCAACGTTGACGTTGATATGGTAAAAGGGGCAACTCTGCCTTTTCAAATCTGGTGTCTACAGTTCTACGGATTTTGTACAGCCACGATGTAAAACGCGTAATGTACAGAAATTCAACGAAATGTTCAATAATAATTGGTTTGGCACAATAAATTAGGCGAATTGGACTATTATTTACTGGGAATTAAAAGTTCGAGTTTCTTTCAAAATTCAGATAAAACACCCATTTGAATAGAAAATAATCATCTGTTTATTGATATTTATAGTAGAGTGTTTAACATTTGTGAATAATAAATTATATATTGCAAATTTCACGACCCTCCTGATTTGAATTAATTGATTATATTCAATGAAACAACATGTTTAGTTCTTCACAATTATAAAGCCGTCAGCATTTGTGCAACTGTCTAATTCACCCCGCGCACGAAATAGACGCATTAAGTCTTTATTGTATTGCAATAGCACGGTAAATGAAATAGGAATGCTCATTACTGGCTGACGTCTTAAAATTTCTTAGCGTTTTCAGACAGTTGTCACGGTTATTTTTGCAATACAATGCCTTGCCAGCAGATTCCATTTTAATCTGAGATAAGGACGTAGATGAAAGTTAGAAAATATCTTCAATACCAAGATTGGGAGGAGGAGGAGGAGGAGGAGGAGGAGGAGAAACATGAAGAAGCAAACCTATACCTGCATGACCTCTGACCTTAAAGAGGAAGAATGCCAGGTCATCTACCTGATTATAACTGGTGTTGCTTCGATGATTACTAAACAAATTTTAAATCGGGCAACTAAATTATGTGAACACCTGGACAATAACTGTCGAGTTTGTGTTATGTTACACTAAGTGTCGCAGGAGTTTATTCTTTTCCTTAGGGCTTCAAGTTGCATAGATAGTCCTGGCCTCAAGGGTTAAATGTTGATTAAAATTCGCATTTAAGTCTCGTGGGAAAATTTGCAGCCCTAATGAAACCCCGAAAAAAAATGGGTAATTTAATTATAAAATACGGCATCCACTTTCGCGGAGCCTGCTACGGCTCAAACCCATTAAAACGACGACACATCATCCGTGAAAATGTGTCCTGTGATGCATTAATAAAGTCTGTAAATTAATTAAACTCGCCACAGTTTACGGGTCTGACTGACGTCGGTTGTGCCGCTGTCAATAAACACACCGCGACATCCCTACACTCCAGCTGCCGGAGCCGGTTGGCGGTCCATCACTTCACAAGAACAGATTGACACATGGACGAGGCGTTTAACCCGCGGTGGTGCATTCTGTCCACCGTCTGGGGGCTACCACGATCCACCGGTCCACTCTCGATGCTGAATATAGCATTCGTAGCGGTGATCATCACATGACCAGGAGGGTTACAGTGTAGACATTTGGCCAAATAGATGCGGCTGTCAGTCCTCGAGACCCAACTGCCAAATCGGGAATTCGTAGACCGGTGTATCGTTGTCGGTGATATTGACTGGCCAGAAGGCAATCCATTTAGTTTGCTACCATTACGACGTGGGCACAGGCATAAATATCCTAAACACGGTTCAAAAACACCGTCTGTTGATACAGGAATTTTCCGGTCTCCAGACTCAGCCAAGATGAAAAATGGTTAAAGAAATTGGTTATTTCACGGTGCGTCAACATCAGCTAAAAATCCACCGTGCACTAGCTGGAATTTAGATTACAGTATGACACGTTCCAACCATATTTTTACGAATTGTAAAAAAATTGGTAAATCCTGCAGTGCGGCACACTTGAAACAGAAAATAGGCTCTCTTTTAGATGAATTGATTTTGCTGCATTTGTGGCTACATTGCCCTATTTCGAGACACACGCGCCTTTACCCCAGAAGCAGGTCAAATCCAATTAACGTCAAATCTGTCTAACCATCTTTGAAGTTACACAGACACTAATTTACCCAAACACGCACACACTCCGCGGGGAGGGAAAACGGGAAGAAACGCGATAAAACGAATCGCTTGGGGATTTGCACGGCAGACTGGCGTCGGTACCCTGACATGGTGGTAATTCGCAAGCGTTGGGCTAAAAACGCGCAATATTTAAACAAAATGTATCCTGCCTTATTAGATGAACACAAATCATCATAATCATCATCGATTATACATCGTGTTTTCGGTGTGGTTAATCAAGGTTAATCGCGATTTTTCTAGTTTCCGCGTATATTAGGGGACCGCTCCCGTCGCCTCTATTCTTGTCAGTCTGAATGTAAATCTGTTTCAATGATAATAACTATAATACTAATGGTTAGCGCTTTATTTGGGTCACGAGGTCAAAAAATAAAGCAGCATAAAAATATGTAATTAACAATCCTATCGACGAAAACTGTCTTTTATTTCCTGCTTCACCTCTTCGAGGAAAACTAAAAATTGATAAAAATAAGGAATGTCCGAATTGCGATATACCGCATATATTGGGGGAGAACGGTATGCAATGACGGGAATTATTCAGACATGTAAGAAGATCTGGTGTGGTTTGAGCTCACTCCAGGTGGCTTGAAACGGAGGACTTAGAAACAGAGACGACGGCATGGAAATGATATGCTGTTTAGTTCTCTCAAGAACGGCGTTACATTATTTTGCTGTCCCGAAATTTAGCTGCACCAGAACTCGCTAAACCAAAACCCAAAGGAGCATTTCAAATGTTAAATACTGAAAGTTTGGGTCATTATAAGCCATCAATGAAGCGCTTCGAATTATTAAAGATAGATATGTTTAGTGGGAGTTGTCGTCGTTGCGATGAAAGTAGTATTTGCGGGAGGACCTTCAATTATCACCAGCAAAAATCCCCCATTAACACCCCCTAAATGAAGAAACTAAGATAAAATGAGTATTGTGGGATTTAAAGAAAATTTAAGGGCTTCCATAAATGCATCGCATCTCTTCAAACAGCCATGAAGCAAACTCTTTTTTTCATTTACGCAGAAAACGTTTGCATCTACCAGGAAATGAAGCGAAACTGTCCTGGGGAATCAAAAAGGCACCCGGTCATCTCGGAATTCCCGCCATCGGTCGCAGCCTCCAGGGGCAGTATGTCCTGCGAATTCCAATTCCTCCCACACGTCTCTACTACCAACAGTACAAAGAACACGCTTCTACACTGCTTTCCACACTCCCTGCCATGTGCCACTTCAAACCGACTCAGTCACCGACAGAAACGTGGGTTCCCGTTCCTTTTTTGCGACCATTTGCAGACCTAATATTCATTCATTTTCATGCCAAGTAAGCGAATGCTTCGTCCGATTTTGATCATGTGGGTGGCATGAAAGACACACATTGTCTGGACTGAACGAGGTTTACTCGTCTATTTGGTATGAAAAAGTGTCGAGACGATGAAAGATATGCTCTAAACAACGTGGAATTTATAAATGACCATATTTATGAATAGATGCAGCATCAGTGAGTCAATATAAAACTTCCAGTCTGCTTGTCTCAATATAAAACATATTAACCATTGTTACTTAAATTGGTAAAGGAGTCCGAAAATAAATGAAACGCAAATATAAAATCCGTGTATTTAAATTGTTGTCAATTCGTGTAACTCATTATTTCCTCTCATTTCTACGCAAATTTGTCGGTTTTTCGATGAATTTATTTATGTATCCATCCAAAACACTGTCGGGCAGGCAATGTATCGCGTATAACACGACCACAATTCAACATGTTTTCAATACGATGATCAAACTTCGAAAAACTGAACAAAATACTGACTTGACACACCAATTAGAATACAATTATTATAATTAAAGGGCTGTACAGGAGACGCGTGCTTCCCCGCGAGCACCGTTTTGAAGGCCCTCTCGCCTGGGGTCGTAGACCACAGTGGCTCAGCTCCCAGCAGACACGACTGGAGACTCGTGACACCTCCTTCCTGCCGCATCGACCCACGCGCTCAGCCTCTGTTGGCATGACGGACAGCGGACAATCCTTCGTCTCCCCCATTCCCACCAATCCGTCCCCTCCTCCACCTCTCCCCCACCAAGTGGATGAGATGGAATGCTCAAATTATAACCGATGCGATCACGCCATCCTTCTGACAGGATCACCTCGTCGAGGACATCTGATCGATAAATTGCGGAGTCTCGGCTTTACACCGCCTCACCTCTCTGAATTCCTTCCCGTTGACGATGTGCCCAGAGGCCCCTCGGCGTTTCATTCAAGTAGACCGGGTAGGTTACAAGAAACAACAAGTGCTCATTGTTCTATTGGATTCCGAGATTTTACCAACGACTCGTTTGTTCTGTTGTCGTAGGAATTACGCCGCGCGTTTCATTGAAGAACGGTTTTCGAGCAAAACTACAAAGACTTTGTCGCACTCCTCGATGCGTCTCCAGCCTCTTCCTATACCTCAACAACTTCGTCCTTCCTAACGGAGACATGCTTCTTGGAACCCATGGAACGGTAGGTTGTTTCGAGTCGCGTACATTCGTATTTGTCACTAAATGGGCGGAAAATCTTTCAAATTGATATTGAACACATATCATAGGTTTATTAATATATATATATATATAGTAGTGTCCGCTGTTTACGAGTGATAATTGATGATAATTGCAATGTCCTACGCGCGCACGTTTACAGATGTCGATCGTTTTGCTGACAAAATAATCTTTTTAGACAACGCTCATTTCCGTTTGAATGGGTATTTAAACAAACAACATTGCCGCATTTGAGCATTATAAAACCCACGGAAATATGTCATTGAGCCCCAATTATGCCGACATTTCGTCGGAGATTTCACGAAAATAATTGACATTTTTAAATATGCACGCTGCATGGGACGTTTGTAATATATACTTAGCTATAAATAAATTGTAGAACCTCAATTTTTATATCAATAAACAAATAATTATTTTCGACTCAAAATAAGTTTTTTATTAAAATTTGAAAAATAAAATCCAACTTGAAAGATTCTGTACAATGAATTAACTGAAATCGTATTGAAACAGTTTAGAAGTAAATTACTACTGCCATCATACACAGGAAGAATCGATAGCCGCTTGATATCTGAAATAACCTTTTTTCAAACTATGTACGAATAAACCATTCACACGATTGAATGCACAATGGACGTACACAACCTTCAAAATCAAAAAAACTTGTTCGTGTCTCGATCGCATAGTGGTTGCATTGGTGTATGCAATTGACCATTAATGTGGGTCGAGCGTAAACATTCAGATTATGTTAGGGTACATTCGTTTAACGTTTTTTATCGTCGTAACCGTCAACAATGTGTCCCCGTGCCAATCTCTTTTGTTACCAAAATTAACTCTCGCGTGGTAATTTTCAATTTTCGTGGGTTAAGTAAGCAAGGTACGCATAGCTCGTGTCGGTGTGTCTGTGTGAAGTAGTGGTAGTAGTAGTAGCTGTTGTTGTAGCCGTCGATTCAGACACCGTCTAGCCGAGATCAAACAAACGGCGAACTGCATCGTCGAACTGTGTTGATTTTTAGCAGTTGCACACAATTACCACTGCCGCCAATTCGACCACGCAAAATATCATGATGGATTGGGGCCAAAATGCGGTTAACTTTCAATTCGTTTTAATTTCAAGACCCAGCAATTGTTTCTCTGCTCACTCGCTTGTCAAGGATAACTCTATTTTTGTCAATCTTGAAATCGAAGGCGTGATATTTAAATGGTTGATTGAGATTGCCACAACCCATCCTCAGAAGCATTGGAAGGGAGGTGTTTATGCAGACCGAACTGTGTTGATGCTACCGTCAACAAAGGTCACCTTTGAAATCCGTTTGAGATAGATAAACATGGCAATAAAAACAATACAAACGGAGGTACTGTTCCAACGGACGGTTTCACAAAAATATAAAGCTATCAGGGTAGTCCAGCAAACGCCTGATATGGGCCGGAATTGGCTTTCTTCGTTTGGAAGAAACGTTAGCAAATACAAATGTAGCGATTGCAGCGTTTCCGGAGATCTCTGCATGCGCCGTTATTCTCTCTTCAGAATTCAACTCTTGAAAGATACACACCTGACGAGTTCCTCCAAGACATCTCCGGCTGTCAGGCCTCCCTGGTATTTGCTGTTGTCGATCAAAACTTTGGTGGAATCATTCTTGAAGGTCTTCGAGCCCAGCCTTCCAACTTCGAGAACCTCGTCCTCCTAAGTGCAACCCGGCAGTCCGGCATAACGACGGGAGACGACACCGTTGTGGCCTCCTCGGACGTGGCGACACAGCCGATGACAGACCTGTTCTACGGTGCCGAGAGAGACCTCCGTCTGTTACATTTTGAGGTCTATGGCGTGGAAGGTTTGTTGACGTTCGCGCTGGTCAATCTGCCGCTCACCAGACTTGGAATTGGTGACGTTCAACAGGTACGAAAGGCGTATTTTCACATTGAAATCGAACCTACTAGCAGTACTTTCATGGGAGAATCGAATGAGTGAATGAGTGAATGAGTGAATGAGTTTCATAGTTAAATGTTTAATTTAATAAATTTCGCAGGAACTGCGGCTGGTGTATTGGTCACATACAAAAGATATTTACAACTAGAATGTTTAAAACCATTATATTGATAATGAATCCTTGGGGATTACGCAAACGTCAACTATATTTCTGTGCTATTTTTTCCAGTTGCATATTTTCTCTATGCAAAAATTACTTGAATATGACCCTTGTTGAACTCAACTGAAGTTGATTCAACAGAGCTATTAATCTAATGAGTAAATGCTGCTTAGATCGGTTCGGTGTGCATTTATATTTGCGGTACAAAAATGTGAGGACAAAAAGCTCAGTGCTTCTCTCTGTTTGGGATCGGACATCAAAGTGCGGACATCTTTATTGACATCGATCGTTCGAAAATAATATCCTATTTTTAACGCCTCCGAATATTTTTTATATAGGTGCTGAATGCTTTTTGTATTCGTGGCGTTAACACACCGATTACAACCACACCACCTCCAAAAGTTCAAAATTTGAATTAATTGGCAAATCATTTATGATTTTAAAACAAACACGAACCTGCTCCTACTGTTAAGAACAGTGACAAAATCTTCTCTGTTATCTTAACCCTCTCGAATCCCAGAAATATATATTTACCTGTATTTTGAGCGGTATGTGATGGTGAAAACTATTTTCAGATCGGAGTCGATGGCGGTATGGGTAAAGGGTAAACCCCATTTATTTTTTCTCAAGCAAATCAAGCAATTTTTCCCGGTGCTCAAACTGGGATCCTTCTACGGAGGTCGCGTGGACACCCACCGTGGATCCCTATTCTCCAAACCAATTCAAACCAATCATCGCACGGGTGTGTTTCTTCAAGGTCACGTTTCCCGCCAATCAAGGACGATTGCCCACGAATCACAACCGACACATTACATGGCTGGCTGCGTCAGCCTATCGCCGATCGATTGGCTTCGAAATTACCTTCCATCAGCCTCCATAGACCAGACATAGTGTTTGCATATTTGCCCCCCCCCAAAAAAATCTACCCCCACCCCAACTTCAGATTTTCGTGTAAACTGTGGTCCCTGTTTACCAAGCAACATTTTTGTACATAATCACTTGCATTTATACTCTAATACATACAATTCTGTCAAAATGAAAATATTACACGTTGATGTTAGAAGAGTCTCGGTCATTTTAATTGTGGGAGATTTATCCATTTTTACGCGTTTTCTGAACCAAAGCGTCGGTCTTACTAACCCCGTTGTGTTGTTTAAGAGAAGGTTGTGGGAAGGCAAATAATCTTATAAATGGCCTGAAAAAGGTGCCTTCGTATATATGGAAGTTATGGGAAAGGTTAATACAAGGGAATTTAAGCAACACGGCGCAGAGAATTATCTGTCAAAGTTTTGTAGAGCTTTAACTGGGTCGGTATTCGTTAAAATGTTTTCAGGCGAGGTATCCTCTCCGGTTCTTTTCTCTCCCCCACCTGGATCCCTAACTCCCTTCTGATTCTACCAAGATGGGACGAGAGGTGTCGGCCCCACACCCCCGGATCAAAAGATGGTTTAGGCTGGGGACGTCACCTATGTTTTCATTCAAGTTCCATTAACCGTGACATCCATAAAGTCGCTTCGTGCTCCAGTAGAAGATGACCGAACAAACGGCGACGAATGCTTACTTGCTTCAACTTGTCGTAGTTTAAGCCACCGGACCGTTGACGCGAAATATCTCCCTTAATAATACCAATCCAGCCTTCAAATAATGGGTGTGTAGAGTTGCTTATTATGGGTCCAAATTTAGGCAAACTACCAAGAGGTGGACAAGTCTGTGTCTAATGACAAAAGAGATTGACGGCGAGGAAGAGGGACATAACTTTAGCGCAGGCAGCGTTGCGAACGTAGACAGAAATGAGTAGGAGGCATGGAGCTGGGGATTTTGTCAATCGTTTCTCGCCAATACTGCCATCGAATTTGACGTGAAGTGAGCAACGCCAAATCGCCCTTGTGCTCCGTCTGACTAAGCCATTGTGGTTGACCTCCGTGCGTGCTTGCTTAGTTCAGCTATCCCAGGCTAGACGATGAACCGGCTTCAGGAGTCTTGGTCGGGGTGACGCCGTCTGTATTCAGTTGCACGTCCCTCTGACAGCGTCATAAAGGCCATGCAGATAGCGAAAGGCGGAGATATGCTGGCTCTGTGTCTGACCTGCGTAAACTGCTGCCAGACCACCGCAGAAGACGGTGTTGTACGACGGTGCACAGCTTCTTGGTGTCTAGACAGCTTATCGGTGTCTAGACAGTTTTATTTGGCAGTTTGAGAGATAGTCACGCAAATCCGTGTTCGGCATACGTCGCAGACACTTGTAGGCGAATACCTTCGACTTCCTCGTGTCCTCAACTCGTAGTGTGCACTTTTCGCGAATTGTTTCTTCAGTGACAAGATGGCCACTGTGTTTCAGTTCGTCTGAGCGAAAATCACATCGATTACATGATTTGCTAGCTGCCTGATAATTGCTTCGGTCTCGTTTTAAATTGATCCAGAAAATGGAAAATTTGATGTTTTCCCGATTTTCAGAGGTAAATTGTACAACGGTCCGTTATTATTGTCAAAGCTTTTGTCATTGTGACTTCATAAGACAATCCATGTGAATATTAATAAAATATTTATTTGGTGTCGATTCTCCTGATTTAAGGCAACATCATTTTAGGTAAGCAATCAATTTGGCTGCGTTTTCTGGCGTGCAAAAATACAAAGATCATAAAACGAAAGCATTCTATTTAATCTAACATAACTACTTGTTGAATATAAGTACCGTATTCTTGAACTACTGCCATACGTGAGCAATACCAAATCTAGAACGTTCAATGGTTGTTGAATTAATCAAATCTGTATCATATGAACTTTCCGCCTTCCCAAATCCGTTATTAGAGCCGACAGTTAGACTTCTTACGAAATATGAGTAAAAAAGATAGTTCAATAGTAAAATCCAATTGTAATTACATTGTTTCACATTTTATCTAAAATTCTTCAACTATCAGCGCAAGCTTCCACAAGACCTTTATATTTCCGCCGTTAAAACAAAATTTATCAAGGTCACAATAAACTGCGTCAACGGAGGAATTTCTTATAACATCTTAAGACCCTAATTCTTTCCGGCAAACTATTTCACTCTGACTACGCCGATGCCAAGTTTTCGCAATTGATGAGTATTATTTCAACATGACAACTTTTGCCAACAGATTAAAAACATCCCGATTTATCGATTGTTAATTTTTATTTTTTGATTATGTTACCAGTCTGTGATTGATTTAGTAAATAAGTTGTTTTTTCCATGGAGATTTTAAACTAACAAGAATACCATCACTTTATGATCTAATGCTACACGGAGACAATACATGTCATGTAAGATCATTTGACAAAACCTAACCTAACGCAAACCAATAAAGATCAAATTTTAATGAAATAGCAATGAAATGATAATAAATTGTATCATTTTAACTCAATTTCCTCAATCGATACCACGAAAATTATTTTATTCATTAATTTGTTTATATACGATGCATTGAGTTTTCATTGATTTTGCTAAAAATTGATTCGAAATTCGAACCCCGAACAATATTTTCGGAAGTCGTCGTGTCTGCAATTATTGCGCAAATACATGCTAACCCAATGTTTCGATTAAAATTCGTTCAATTTTGCGAAATATTTATGAGCCTGACAATAAAAAGACAAGAGTCTCGTTGCACGGGTTGTCGTTTATTAATATCCATTGGCTGTGCTCACAAAGTGAATATAGGTGACAGCGAATTGAGTAATTTCATCGCTGTTGGTGTTGCCTAGATAGCGGGGACTTAGAATTAGCATATAAATGAGTTTAATAGGCGGGGCAGAGGGGTAATTAAATTTTGTTAAATTTATCGTCCAGCAAGTGCCGAAATCCCCGGATTAGCGGACACGAGCACGGGCTTAAGTGATTTGATGACCGAATTTGGGAGTGCATATTTTGCCTAAAACACCCCTTCGAATAATGGTTTTACTCAGACGTTGTTGCAAAAACAATGGTTTTGCGCCGAGTCGCTATTTAAACCATCCGAGTTCCACGATTTCCGTTTCTTGTGCGTCGTTGAGATGATAATTTAACCCTTCCCATTGGAAAACAATAACCAATCCACTGCGGAGAGTTCCATTTTTGTTGGTCTAAGAAGTTCAGTGTAACTGAATCGTAATTCCGAGAAACCACCGCGAATAATCATCGAAGCCGTGTGGATCTGGCAGCCTAGAAGCCCCCATTGGCTTTAACCTTCCGTATCTATGTTTTCGTGCGCCATCTCTTACTAGAGGATGAGTCGGCAGCTTCCAAGAAGACTCTTTGGGGTATCCCCAGAGCCACTAAAGAGGAGATGGGAAGTACTGTTGCTGGGTCTTCCAACGCTTCACCAGCACAGCTGGGGGCACACGTGCAAAGGTTGGTGTGGTTTTGGTGCTGATCATAATAATAATAATATTGATCGATTTATTCAAGTCATGAGCGGCAAAACTTGCAGGATCATATAGAAAAGGATAAAGAACCAATTTTACACCCTAATAGGCCGAATCTGTTATTAAAAATGTTTTGTTGTTCTGTTATTCTTAATATTTGTGTTTGGTTATCGCGGCATCCCGTGTCGTTAAACGGTGCACGATACCTAGCATGCGCCAATCAGACATCGCCATCTTTCACTGGTCTCTTTCCTCGGGATAGTTATCTCCTTGGAACTTAATAGTTGCTATCTGTTCCTGCAGAACCCTAGTAAAGGTAAAACATTCATTCGGCCAGAATTTTCTCACTTGAACAGCGAAGCATTTTTCTATTCGAATACCTGCCAGATGGCAACTCGTCTTCGGCTAAAAGCTGCGGCTGGTCAGTGTCTGGCATTTAAAAGAAGACCTTTTAACCATTAAGTCTGCCAGAATGGCCCAGTTAGAGTTGAAATGGTTCCAAAACGAATGAATAATTTCATCCAGACGACTGTTTAAGTTCGAGTTTCCTTTTCTAAATTCAAATTAAACGCTTATTTCGAATTGCCAAAACAATATATGTATAATGATATATATGGAAGAGGCCTACAATTTATGAATAGATAATAAAATTTTACAAATGCCCCACCCCCAGGCGTATACGCTTACAGATGTCGATTCCTTCGGCAAAACTGGGGACATTTGCAATCTAACATTGATCATTTATAAATTTTAGACACTCTACTATATGTATCAATAAACATATGATGATTGTCCATTCAAAATTGGTGTTTACTTTTAATTTTAAAAAGAACTTCGAACTTAAACTACACCCTTCTTACTTTTTTTAAAAATACGACACAGCTAGTTGGGTACATTATTATTCCCATGGTGATTTAACTTCATGAAATAGAGAAGGCAGTTTTATTTCTATCAAACTGAACATTCTGTGAATCTCGCGCACACCGAAAAAACATAATGACAATGGATCTATGACTTTTTCATCGAATTCCGCCTTGATCTGATAGTAGCGAGTCGATGAAAAACGTGGGTTTCAAACACCTCAATCTTTGATTACAAACGGGGGATGAGGAGTTGGTGGTTGGAGAGGATGCGGAGGCCGCAGAACAGGGCTGCTGGACAGCCTTCGCGTCTGGCGATTGACCTTGGGCCACCTCCTCAGTCGTGTGATCTCGACGTCGTTGCTGCCGCTTCAGTTGAAGCAGGGCCTGACGCCGGGCCATTTCTGTCGACGAAATCGGCTCTCCTGAGCACGTTAACGGGTAGGCGTTGTGGGCTGGGCGACCGGGCCCTGAAATATATCACATTAATTGCTTTATTACTCATAGTATTATCAGCAGTAGTAGTAGTAGTAGTAGCAGCAGCAGTAGTAGTAGAAGTAGCAGTTGTGGCAGTAGTAGTATTAGCAGCAGTAGTAGTCGTAGTAGAAGCAGCAGTAGTAGCATTAGCAGTAGTAGTTGTTGTTGTTGTTGTAGTAGTAGAAGCAGCAGTAGTAGTAGCATTAGCAGTATTAGTATTCGTAGTAGAAGCAGCAGTAGTAGCATTAGCAGTAGTAGTAGTTGTTGTTGTTGTTGTTGTAGTAGAAGCAGCAGCAGCAGTAGTAGCATTAGCAGTAGTAGTAGTCGTAGTAGAAGCAGCAGTAGTAGCATTAGCAGTAGGAGTAGTAGTAGTTGTTGTTGTTGTTGTAGTTGAAGCAGCAGTAGTAGTCGTAGTAGAAGCAGCAGTAGTAGCATTAGCAGTAGTAGTAGTTGTAGTTGTAGTAGCAGCAGCAGCAATACGGGATCTTGCAGGTACAAGTGTCTTTTTCAGATTCAAACAAAACACCAATTTTGAATGGAAAATAAGTTGTTTTGATATAAAGGACCTACCATTTATGAATGCTAAATGATGTATTGCAAAAAGACGGTGCGACATGCCACACTACCAACGAAGCAATTAATTACTTGCAAATGAAATTCCAGGGAAGAATAATCTAACGAAAATCGAAAGCAATTTGGCGTTAGGATAGTCGGATTTAATGCCTCTGGGCCATTTTCTGTGGGGCCTATTTGCAATACATCATTTATAAATTGCTGATCATCTGCTATAAATATCAATAAACCGGTGATGATTTTCCTTACAAAATTGATGCTGAGTTTAAATTTGAAATCGAAACTCGAACTTTCGAGAACCTGTTGTAGTAGCGATATTTGATTTGTTTTTATTATACAATGAGCCGTCGGCCCTTTTTGGATCGGAAAATTGCCCAATAAGTGCCAATAAAAGCAAACACTCGCGATTTAAAAGTCCATAAGCAGTTGTTGCTGGGAGCCGTCCGGGATTCAATTTTTAATGATCAATAGGAAGTTGTGATTTTTTGCGACGCGAACGACGCAAATAAAAATACCTGAGCTATATTGAATCCTGTATGTATCTATATATATATTACTGGTTTTGTAATGCATGGTCCCATTTTACGTGAACAGGTTGGGTCAAGGTCACACATCAAGCCCCCAAAGAACCAATCAGACTTGACAGACACAAACTTTCGATAAGGAAATTCATCATAGAAAAGGCAAAAATTGGGCCCACCTTTTCGCGTATTCTCCCGTTTGCGCCACTTCGCACGACGATTTTGAAACCAAACCTAAAACACAGAGACCCGTTTCGTTTAGGGTGCATGTGTCGCTGTTTGTTTGAATGCGTGTGAATAAAAGGGTAGGAATTGATGCAGTTTCAGTACGCTCATCGACTGCTAGAGGATGAGCCGGATTATTTAACATGTGTTGGCGTCCGCTGCGTCACTCAAAGAGCCAATGGAAGTGGTCAGCGCTGCATCGTTCAGCGCTTAACCAATCGACACAGGGGGCACACGTGGAACTGTGGCTGTTGATGCAGCAGCCGATTGCCGCCACTCAGGTACACACCGCTACGCCCAGTCTAGGGGTTCGAGTTTGAAGACAGCTATTGAAATGCGATTTGTTTGTGATATCTTTTGGACCACTAGGCCTGAAGGTTCATGGGAGAGATCAAGATAGACACGGCAATCAATTCACCTGAACTCGGGATTCAGTAAGCGCCAGTTGCTGCGCCAGCTCCTCGCGCTTGCGAAGTCCGGGATAGTGGCTTCGTCGGAAAGCGGTGTCCAGTTCGTTCAACTGCTCGTTAGTGAAGTTGGTGCGATTCCTGCGTCGACGCGAATTTGTGCTTCGGGATGTCGGGTCATCGGCCGGATTGCGTGGGTCGACGATTGCTGAATGATAAACACAAAAACATGCGACATTAACCGTTTGAATTCGATTGGAACTAACGAATGACCTTGGTGTCTTCCGCCAAGTTACTGTTTTCGGAAGAAAATGCAAGATCAGTGGTTTCTGCGTTTCTACTAGGCAGAAGTGTAACTCGGGGGCCGTCGTTGAATGAGTATGTATCGAAGGAGAGCAGTTTTATGTTGATTTGTACATGTCAGGCGAGCTCAAACTGATCCGGATGGTAAATGTGAACTCAAACTCTCTTGAAATTAATTGTCTCATCCATGAAGGTGGTTTGTCGTCTATTACGTACATGCATACACTAACACACTTAGGCTGTATGAGCCTTTCGATAAATGCGCTCTGAACTTATCACGAATATTCGCGTCCGCCAGACACCTTCGGTGTTTCGGTACTTATTATAAAGGGATCGCGTCATTGAGCACGAACAACAACAGCCTGTCTAACATTTTGGGTAGTTACTAACAAGTTGGTGCATAATAAACAGGCGTTTTGTAAAATATAATCAAAAATTAAAATAAAAATTACTAAAATAACACGTTTAAATGAATTTTGATGAAAACATTTTTAAAACACCTCATAATTATACCCCCAGCCCAATAGTTCAGATTCCTAATATCGGTTTCCTTTTTAATGTCTACGATTTCGCTCCTCTGGGCATTAAATAAACTAGATGAGTCTGCCATGCACCTTAAAATTTCAGCATAGCTTATATTTAACTCACGTTGAACCGTCAATAATGTTTTATTCGAAAATTCGGTGTCACTTTCATTCCTTTTGGAGTAAATTGTCTCGGAAAATCTCGAGTGTTCCGGCAACCTGATATCGACACGTAAATTGGGACACCAAATCAGCCACTCAATTATCCGGGGGGGGGGGTTATCCAATTATCCCAGCAACCATACATGTTAGGCCAACCGAGTGGCCTCATCATAATAGGCAGTCATCGAACTTCATATTCGACCGTATAATTACATTCAACGACGAAGCTACAAATAAAAATTCGACCCGACTCCATAAGGCTGCCGCGGCTTGTGTATATCGATGTGGGTTTTTGCTCACGAAGAAGACTATTATCTCGATTTCTTTGGGCGTCTTATTGAGAGGCATGCCGGTTATTTGGGACCAGAATGACCTTGCAAATGTGAAGTATAGCAAGACTTAGTGCTTGTCGCCTAAGCCTGACCATATTTTTCGACGGTGGTAAATAATTTGCCTTTCTGTCGTTTCTGTGTATTTTTACATATCATGGATTTTACAGACAAGTAGACAATGCCCAAACCATTGTGCTTAAATTTGTTTTGCTGCATTCTCCGACCCATTGACGAAGGAAATCCTCCATTTCGAGCGATCAATTGGAACGTCCACACAGGGTCACACAGGTCAAACCCTTAACGTATAATTTCGTGAACACATAATGAAGACCATCAAATGGCCGTAACGGCATCACGTATATTTTTCCATTTTAAATTTATCAAAATAACTTTTAAAAATTCAAATTGAAAAGAACAGGCAACACATGCAATAAACTGATGGTTTCATCACCCGTAGGTGTCTATCTCCTTTTCTTTGAAGCATAAAACCCCCTCTATTTGTGGTACATTTTAGCGCTGGAAGTTATGGTCCTCGTATGTCCGAGATAAATCAGAATCGGCTTCATTGATGTCACGAATTGCGACTAACCAAGCACGGCGATTGGAGGAGGCCTGGTTGATCATATTTTGGTCCAGTCAAGACTCCAGCGGCGAGCTACAAGCGAAGGGCTACAAACTACGGATGATCCGTTGCAGTTTGCCTATCTACCAACTAGAAGCACTGCGGACGCCGTGGCCACGATTTCCCTCTTAGCCTCTGCTCTTCGCTCGATGCTCGGAGTGATCATGTGAGATTCTATCTTCGGGAAATGCCGTTTCAGGCGACTTGGGCTTTCGTGGGTGCCTGTATAATTCCCCTCACCGTTTTCTGCTCCTCTGTTGTTTTCCCTAGTATCAAACGTCCTGACCTGTCTCTCTACCGTAGTCGCTCATGAATTATATATGCTAATTCATCTAGAGACACCATTTTCAACTGCATTTAACGGATTCTTCTTTCCTTGTCTCTCGTTTATCGAGTGACCCCTCCCATCCCCACTATTCTTGTCTTTGGGGTCACCCAATTAGCCATTCTTCGCGTGGCAGTCGGGGTCCGTTGCTGTGCAGACTCCCTAATCCCTCCTGCCCCACAGCGACGCTGGCCACAACGATTAACGTTTAGACTGTCAAACGCTCGTTCGTTGTGGGCACCGCGCTACCGTCTTGGAGACAACGCCAATTGCTAAATTTGACTCATGTTTTACGGATCCGACGGGCCAAATGAGCCGCCTGAAAATATTACGTCTTAAGCGTGATTGTCATGGGTCTTTGCGCAGACTAGGGATGGATTGTTAAATTTAAACTGACGTTTCATTGGGGAATTCTCTTGTTTTTTTGTGTAACTCGGTCTGGGTTTACGATGGGAAGTTTAAATCCGTCACGAAACGGTATGAAACGGTGTTGGAATTTATGAAATCTACACTCGTTTTATTATTTCCCAAGATAGCGTGGTGAAATACAACTATTTAATTTGAACCCAGCGCCGACTCTCGCTGTGTATGAATCCCTCGGCACAATTTGATTTGCCACTTTAAAGATTGCATGACTAGGGTGAAATTGTGAATAACTGTTGAACTTTAAAACTCAACTGGCTAGATGTCTGACTAATGAAAGTTGGAGGAGTGCCCATTTGAATATGCTTTCTGGATTAAGTATTAATGGAAACGTTTATTTATTTCCTGTTGGTTATCGTTTTGTTGGTAAATTCGAGATTAAGGGATGGTCTATGCCGGTAAAAGTGATTTGATTGAACTAAATGATCACTATTAGTCTCTCTTCTTTCAATTGAACGAAGATAGAAGACGTTTACGTAAGTTGGGCGCCTTGTTTCTGAGCTGAATTCACGTGTGTGGCTCAAATGAAGCCACCTTCGCCCCATCGAATTAGCCGTAGCCGAAATTCTGATCGACACACCTGAAAATAATTGCCTGTTCTCACCATTCCATTAAAATTATACTGCAAGTCATTGGTTTCGTTGTTGTAAATATCTCAACTTTTAACGCCACCGATTTCCAAGGGATAGGTTAAACAAATTTGATTGTTTGGTGATAAACAAACACAAAATTGGTCATTTTTTCGGGAATCTCCAGTTAATCGTTGTCAAGGTCATAAGATATCGGGCATAATTATCATTTTTAGCTTCATATCGTCTCTCTCCCTCACCCCATGGGAACAAATTTTGTGAGATTTCGAGTCGTTTGTGTGAAATCGTTACAGGTGGGAGAATCCAAAACGGCAGATTGTTTGATTAGACTTATAAAATAACTATTTAATAACAGTTGCTATGCCGTCGCTTCAATTGCCAACGACGACTTTGTGTCCCATTATCTATCTAAAACAATTATCGATTAATTGAAATCATGTTTTTTTCAAGACCAATCAACCTCTGATTTTAATTATCCCTTCCCACTATACCGCAAGTTAAAAAGTCCCTGACTATACATGAACGCCATTGACAACTCAAATCGTGAATTGGTTGATTCATAGAAGTGTAATGCACCGTAAATCGTCCATTCAAATTGGCCTTCCGGCTGTTGTGTCAATTAAATTCGGTGTTTAATTCATTTGCGCATCTCTGACCAACACTACTGCCACTACTACGCAGCAATTCTGTGGTGTAAGGTGAGGGTTGGGAGGGGTGGGGGGTTAGGTGGACTCACGCGCTGGCCCTTCGTCATCCGGCGAAGCTGTGTTTGCCGACGAATCAGCTTCTTCGACTGAGGCCACTGGGCAGTCGGTCGTCTTGATGGTCAGTTGTGCAATTTCTCTGAACGGGTCATCGAGTAGGGTCAATGTGCGCTGAAACCAAAAACAAGTAATCAAAAAGTGCGGACAGGAAAAGTTCTATTGCAGCGAATTAATAAACTATTTCGCTAGACGTGAAAGCCGAACCACCGAGCTAGTTTTTTTGTAAAAAAACGTTGCAGTAATAAATCAACGATATGCTACTTAAAATTGGACCAGAAATATTCAGCTTCGGTGGAACAGATTGTACCGCTCTAGGTGGCCTGTTTTCTCCGCTTTATTTGCCATTCTTGGAATTGCAGCAGCATTTTATTGGAAAACTATTTTATGATATTTAACGGATCCTCGAGGATTTATCACTTTCTCAGAACTCACTGAACAGATAATTACGGAAGCTCGTTGTTTCTAAAACCAAGCTTCTGTTGCATCCACAGTCCCACTCCATTATTCGTTGTGCTTTAGTGTTGAAAGATTTGAGCCTCACATCCTTGACGGCGCGACTTTGAAGAGGACATTTTTTTCGAAAATAGCGCATCAATAAATTGACGATATGCAGTATCATTCAAAGTCAAATTGTTTTTAAAATTCAAATTAAACACCGTTTCGAATTGAAAATCACCATTTGTTTATAGATATATGTATAGGAGGGTTAATTAATTATGAATGATAAATGGTAGGTTACAAATGTACCCCGCTTACAGATTTCGGTTATTTTTGAGAAAAAAATCATCTTCTCGGACGAATCTCGTTTCAATTTGAGTAGATGCGTGAACAAATAAAATAATCGTATTTTAAATTGTAAAACCAACGGTTATATGTTTGGAGTAACGTATTTTTGCACATTTGGACCCCAATTATCGGGAAGCGTGCACGTGGGTGAAATTTTCAATATTATTCATGAATTGTATAGATAATCAATAAACAAATGATGATCGTCCTTTAAAAACGGGTGCTTTATTGTAATTATAAAATAAAATTTAACTTTAAAGGCACTGTACTTCTGTATGTTTGTTCAAACCCCCAAACGGCCAGTTCCCCCTAATATGGTTTAGACACCGGGATCTTCAGTTTTTCTGTTGATAATGTAAACGATCTGCGTCAAAACGATTGAAAATCTGAGTTAAAACAACCGGTTTGCTGTAAATACGTTTTTTGTGCGATTATCTCTTGCTAGGAGATAAGATGGCGTCATGAAGGTTTCCATTGGTGTTTTTTACAGGCTGCGGCCTCTTCAGAGCCACCCGAAGAGATGAAAATGGACGCTGGGGCATCATCTACGACTTAACTAACCCAGACGCAGCTGCCGGTCTCCACCACCCAGCCTCGCCGATTCGCTGGATTTCAGTGACACCCCGCTGCGCCCGCCATAGTTTTGTGGCGAGTCGATCATAGGAATGGCGAGCGAAGAGCTTCCGGTCAACTTCCGATCAACTCTTACCAGTGTCTACGAGTCACTCTGGACAGCGATGGAAGCGGACGGCATGCCCGGAAATCTAGCGAACCCACGGAAGTCATGCTTCCCGTGCACCCGAGCGAAAGTTCGCGTCTACGGCGAAGAGACGGGAGTGTTTTCTCTGAAAGCTGGCGTCCGAGAAGTCTGCCCTCTATTGCCGGTGCTGTTCTATTACGCAGTGGACTGGGTAATGCCACAAGCCCTATCGCCGATTAAAACGGCATCCAAGTGACCCCGAACTTTTAAATCTGCGACCTGTAGTTTGCTGACGATGCCTCTACTGCCCTGCAATCGGTACTTAGCCGAATAAACGACCAAGCCAAGGCAGTTAGACTGTCGATAAACACGCCGGAAACCAAACTCTTCTCAACATGCTCCGAACCCCTTTTCCCAATCAATTTACCTGACCGATTAACCGTTCGACAATGTCCCAACCTTCAAATACCTGGGCTCTACAATTCTCTCGAAAATACAAGCGAAGGTGAGGTCCAACGACGAGTCGACAGCCCCAGGAATGCGTTCCAACAGCTGCATACAAGCCTGTGGGGGTGAGCGGAGATGGGCCTTCGGACTAAGAATCGTGTCTATCCGCCCCTTCCTAACCTACGGCTGTGAAACCTGGCCACTGCTTGTCGAAGACACCAGGAGACGTGAAGTATTGATCTGCAGTGAGTCCTGCGATAGCGGACCTGACGTCAACCAGCTCTCCGACAACTGAAATAAGGCGTCGATTTTCAGACGCGGAGAAGCTTCCAACCCTTACACAACGTCGTCGGCTGCAGTGGTTCGGTCACCTTCTGTGCCGCCCACCGACAGAGCTCACAGACGTCTGTTTTTCGCCGTCACCACGCACAGGTTTGCCCTGTCGGCCGGTGGACGTCTAAAAGCGTTGATCAGCACCGTCGAGGAGGACATGTAGCGCTTTGAGCTACAGAAGAGATGCGTTGTTGGAAACAGAAATCGATCTCTAGTTTTTCTGACCAGGCTTCTGTTCATCCCGCGTGTGCGGCTCCGATCCGTGACGTCAATGAAGCTGTCGGTTCACCCTCTAGCCGAAGATGCTGGCCGCTCCAAAGACGAAGGAAGTGTCTCTCCGAGTAGCTGCTTTCATACGACCGAGCCCGCGGACAAGTGGGTAGTGTAGCCGGAACGCAAACACTCTGTGGGTTTTCATATTGCTTGCAGTCAGTCACCGACTAACTAGCCATAGGAGTCGATCTGCTCCAAGATTTCACGGCCAGAAAGACGGTTTGGATGTGTCTCCACTTGGATGTCTGCTGCCGCCTTGCGGGACGCGCTGGAATGGACAGAGGAGCCCCCTTTGTTCAAACATCGGGTATCGTAGGAGGCGCCACTGAACATTACTTCCAAAACTCTTTGCGCAACGTCAATGTTTCGAGTAACATCGGCGTGCGTTATGGATAGTGCCTTTAAGCGACTGTTATTATGCGCGCGCCAAACTTTATTTCGTGTTACTACATTATGATTTTTCATCGTCATTGGCAGAGCATTTTTCGTCCCAAAAATTTGAAAATGGATAAGAGAACAGCAGAAACAACATGGTTTGTAAATGCATGTTTTCTGTGTCTCGATTTGTAATCGCCACTTCCTGCACTGATTGTGTCTGTTTTAAATTGTAATTGTGGACGTTTTGGTCCTCGTGACCTTAATAAAGTGAATACCAATATCATTGTCATTAAGAGCTCGTCTCGCAAACAACGACGTCTAATTCGTAAATAGTGATGAAGGTATTTCGATGAATTATTAATGAATAAATGTTTTCTTGCTGTGTTCATAGTCATGAACATTAACTTAGCAATAACTCATTTTATTATCTATGAGTAGAATTTTTAAAAAAATATTTCATAAAAATGCCCAAATGGGATGTTTTTAGTAAAAGGTCAGACGAAAGTATTACACATTGCTTACCGATGGCACCAAATATGGGAGAAGAAGGCGCAAGTAGTCGTTAATGCTTGTTGCCTGACCTCCCACGAGTTCGTCATGCATGTTCGGCGTCTGGGCGGCAATTATTAACCTCTTGACCCACTGGGGGTGTGGCCATCCTACTCAAGCGCGTCCGCTTACGCGCTTGCTCGGCAAGAAAGCAGTGATTGGTGCGCCTGATTCCGTCGGCCAATCACCATGCGGTATCCATTAAGTGCGAAAATGTAAGCAGCGAGCCTATGATGTCTAAACATATAAACTAGAATAAATATTTATACAGGATTGATAAAAAAACAGAATAATATAAAAAGAGTAATTGAGCAAACGAGACATTGAACATTTTTGTAACAAAAGCAATGTTCTTTTAAATTTTATAATTATTTGTTCATTTGCTGTACCTACAATTGGACGGAATTACCATGATTAGTCGGTTGGTCTGATGGCCTTATAAGAAATATTTCGTATGCATGATACATTTTTATTCAATGACGGTGAAATCTATTTATTTTTGTCACACAATTGGATAATTTCGGAGGATAAAATAAGAACTCTAAAGGTTCCAAAACAAAAAAAATAATACCTCAAACGTTCGACAGAATGCAAATATAATCTGGGACGAATTAAGCTTATCACACCGCATTGTATCATAATTCAGGTATTGGTTTGCAATTCGTCAATATGCCAATTTAAGTTTTAAGAAATAATATGATTATAGTAATAACCACACTACTGCTGTATTTAAAGTAGTAATCAAACGGACGCTGTCGAAATATGGGCTGTGTTAAACGTCCATTTATTTTGGAATATTTTAAACAAAAAGTAGACAGTTTCTAAATCCACATAACCGAATGTGATTCTTAGAAAGGCCAAATGCACCGATGTCTACCAGTTTTTTTACCTCAGAGAAAGACAACCACCTTCAAAATTCAACACATTTTTTTAGCTCAATAGTCAGGCGTCCACGTTGCACTGCATACGTTCACCAGTTTGTTCCTTTTATTTTTGAAACTCAAAATCTGCGCTATAACTGGCGTGCGGCCATCTCCTGATTGTGGATAAGCGTTGCCGCCCATTTGCGGCGCACACCGTAGATGTCTGCAAACCCAGACGTTCCATGTCGGCTTTAATCGTACTTCCTCACATTTTTAGTTGACAGGCGCTCCGGCAGTGCCAACCTTCACAAGATGACGGCGAGAGGCACAAACTTGAGAGGTCTGTGTCTGGTAGGCGTAGAAGGCGGTCGGTCCACAACAGCCGACATCGGTGTAGAAGGGTTGACACGCGGCGCCTTAGTTTGTTGCTGGAGAGCTGGTCACGCCAGACCGCTTTAGATATCGGTCTTCGATACCAGTAATCGACTACTTCCAATTTTCTTGTGCCTTCGGCGCGCACGGGTGCTTCCCCACCACCACCACCACACGAAGAGGTGGAAGTGGATGCTGCATCATCCACCAATTAACCAAATCAGGGGCTGCCACTCGTGGAACTAAGGCTGGTTAAATTTCGGAGGATGGCGCTGTCGGTTTCCGAGACCCGGCAGCCTCCTTCAAGTCGCTGGGCTAGGGGCACACGTGGTACGACCGTCGTATTTCGGTGGCCTGCTCTTGGATCCAAACCCAGCGTCTCTCGCGAACCATCGGGCTTGTTTGCTTCAGCTAATCTCCGCTTGAAATAAATAACAAACTGTTTGGGTAACAGGGCTTCGGGCACCGTACACGCTTACGTTTACCGCACATTTCCAAAAAAATAGACACACGAGTTTGCACACACATCAACAACAACAACAACAACAACAACTGGTCTGCCGTGTGAAGGGGACATGACGATGACTAATGCAGCCCACAGTCACGTGCGGAAACATTGACAAGCCAGAACGTTTTTTTGGTGTGCGCCGGGTGACTCTGAGTTGCGCTTCGGTGTCGTAGCTAGTCCAGACAGCTCGAGTCGAGGATCTACAGTACCCTCCAGATTTAGGAGCCTTCATCGGCTTTCTCTCTGCAATTTATGTGCAAACAAATATCGAATAAGGATCTGGCTCTGAAGGTTCAGTTTAATTATTATTATTAATATTATAAATATAATAGTTCACGATAACCAAAGCATTCAGCATTGATAGTTACAAATAAACAAAAATGATACAAGAAGTATCGATTCGACATAGGAGATGCAGAATAAGTTAACAGGAATAAACGAAATGACAACGAAGTAAATTAGTAAGAAAAAAAATATATTTTAGTTAAACTTTATTTTCAACGTTTATAGTTATAATTCGATGGGTGGGCTTGCTTTCGAGAGCAAATAAGGTTTAAACCTGGCTCTAATGCTGACAAACAAACACGCATTTCGTCGTCAAGTTGAAGGAGTCCAGCTCTCTTTTTTGATTTGATTTCAGTCAAAGCTGAAAATCCAAATTCACAAAACCATGAAGACGCGAACGGCAAAATGATTTTGACTGCTTTCAAACTGAGAGCTGGAAACAACTGCTTCAAGGAGAGCCAACATTCGTCCAAACCTTTTTCGGCGAATCCCAGTCGATGGAATTTGGCATTTCTCAACTCGATCAGCTCTTCTTCCTCTTCACACGAAAGATTTGATGTCTCGTTGCTTCCAAACGGGTTGATCACCCAGTCATATTCGTCGATAGAAAGTGATGGAAAATAATGCTGAATTGCTAATTGAAGACTTGTCAGTGTGGACATGATGTCATCAGCGACTTTGCTCTTCAACTGAGATTCGTTTACGGAAGGGAAGCATTCAAAAATACTCTTCGAAACTTTGCTTTTCCATAGCGTCAGTTTTTCATCAAACGATTTCAGTTTGCATGTCGATGAGATAATGTTTTCTGATGGTCCTTGGAGACTCAAGTTGAGAGAATTCAGTTTGTGGAACAGATCAGAGAGAAACTGAACTTTGACCCACCAAATCTCGTCACGAAGATCGAATCCAAAATTTGTTTCCTCGACTTCCAAGAATGAAATTACTTCTACTTTGAGATAAACGAGACGCTTCAAAACTTTTCCTTTTGACAACCAGCGAACCTCGGTGTGGTAAAGCAAAAACCCCAGCATTTTTGAATATTTTTCAAAATTCTCGCGACACAGTTTGAGAAACACTGATATAAAGTATGGTAAGTGGAGGAATGGTGCAGGAATTGAAAACAAATAATCGTCGTCAAAGTCGGCAATTCGTTAATTTCACCAAAAGTATTGAATCATGTAAGTTTGCATGTGGGGCAAATTTGCCAATATCAACGATACTATAGAAATTATGATTTTCAATTAAATATGGCGTCGAATTTGAATTTGAAAACGAAACTTGGCAGACCCTGCAGAAATACGGTGTTTTCTTGGTGAAGAAAGAACAGGTTCACCAACAATAATGCGGGGATTCTGAGCTTTTCCTATTAAAACAATTTCTGTAGGTCGCGGAGGGCGAGGTGCATCTTTCAGCGCGGGCACGCGCAAAACAACAAAACCACCAATTCGGGTGGGAACGATCGTGATGCCGTTTGTAGTCAATGTAGAACGCAGCTTCGGCTATGCTTTCCTTCTCGAATGTTCGTTTATGCAACGCGCAAAACAACAAAACCACCAATTCGGGTGGGAACGATCGTGATGCCGTTTGTAGTCAATGTAGAACGCAGCTTCGGCTATGCTTTCCTTCTCGAATGTTCGTTTATGCAACGCGCAAATAATAAGAAAACCCAGTGCACATTTATGCCGCATTATCGTACGAAAAATCAATGAAAATTCTATAGGCGGAGGTTTCCTCGGATATGGGGTTGGGTCTTTTCAAATTAATGGTAGAACGACAGAATTGTGTTACTTGCCAAAATTCTGCAACCAATTTCTCGCACACATGCTACGTAATGTATGGTTTAGTAAATTGGAACAAAAAGTATTTATTCAACCACCAATTGTGCAAGTTATCTCACATCAAGAAAAGATTAGTGAGGTCTAGAATTTCCACAATCGGTACATTTCAACTATCAGAAGAAAATTCAGAACATCACATAGAAGGATTTTTATAAATTTAAATGGTTAAATGTCTTCGGTAAAATTAGTTTCTGGTGACCTATAAACAAGCAAGATTTCTGGCTCATACATACTGGTAGCTTCTGGTTATCAGTTCTTATGTTCAGAACCTTTTCCGACTCTAAAGGGCTGTTCGCGCTGATAAAGTTTATTTCGAAGCAAATTTATCAATCATCTTTACACGGTTGATAAAGGGTGTATGAGTTTGAAATAGTGTTGAGCGCCGAGCTTATGTTAAAAAATACTCCCTTAACGGTCTTACCTCCGACAGCATGTGAAGAGTGGATGCCGTGTCGAGAAGAACTCCCATGAAGACGAGCTATCTCCCAGATATCTGCAAAATTTGTGATTGTTTTATGATTTTAGGTTGACTGAACTCCAATCACGCAGATGAAGTGCATTACGAGTGTCGATTCCAGGGATATGACAACCAGGTCTTCTAACTCTAGCCGTCTTATCTCCCAGGGGTTTTTTATGGGAAGGTTGACAGATATTCTAGTTTGCCCACCGATTACATCCCTAGACGCGAAGTTCTCAAGGCTCGGCCTCTTGACTGCGACATCGGAGACTCCGTAAAGAAAGAGTTCTGTAAATATATACTTGAGGCAATCCTGGAGCGAGTTGATCCGAGCAAATGGACTACCGCGATCGTAGAGAAAAGAAAGTCTCGCTTTTAATCGGTTCTTGAGGTGCCTCTCTACAACAACGAAGACGTCGGAGAAGTGTTAGCCAATCTAAAAGGTAGCGCATACTTCACAAAGGTTGAATTCTATATCCTATGCAAGTAGGTCCACTTCTTTGCTACAGTTCAGTTCGTCAGTTCAGGAGGCTATGTTTGAGCTCTAGCCGTATAAAACCCTTTTTCCACGCCTGTATAATTCACCAAATAGCATAATGTTTCCTAGTGATTTTCCCCGGCCTAAAAATGTTATGACTTTTAACCCTCCGTAGGCTTTTTACAGTAATCTCGTTTTCTAGTGGTCTGCCTATTCAAGGGATCATTGTTCAACGCCACTTCAATAGTTGCTCGTATTTTAAGTGACCCATCCCATCCCCTCTATTCAAGTTTATCTAAGAGTACATCTCTTCGACCAATGCGTAGGAAATACCGTCCAAGACCTTCAAGAACGGCGGCATATCGCAATTAGATAATTCCTTATTTTTTTCCGATTTTTAGTTTCATCAAATCGGGTGACGCCGGAACTTAAAGACAATTTGCGTATCTAGTATTGTTATATTGTCTTGTTTTATGCGGAAAGGTTTGGTACTCGTGACCTCAATAAAACGCTTACAATTATTATTAAGCAGCGTTTAAAAAACTCATCACTATTAAATACGAACGAAATGTAATTCGGCTTAACGTCAGCATACCGTGTCCTACAGAAGAACATCGATGTGTTATTCACTGAGTTGCAGGTTGTTAAACCAAACCAGGAAGTCATAATCGCCTCGTACCCAGTCGAGAGGCTTGTGATCCAGACCTCAACGCGCTTATTAAAGAGAAACATTTATATCAATCGGTATGATTCCGGATTATTTTTTGTTCACTGTCATACGTAGGCAACCATACTTGATTTTCATTGACAATAGCCCCATCTAAAGTTAAACCACTTAACTAGCTTCTTCCTTATTTTGTCTACAATACTATGGCCAGTTCTAATGCTGTGAGTTATTTTGGTAAATTTGATGTTGGCGAAGAAAGGATAGCAAAATACCAAACATAGACATTTCGTCATTGTCTATCATAAAATCAATTCCGTTGCTGATATTTTTCGCCTGGAAATAGGAATGACCACAGAATAATGCCGGGTTCGACCGAATCATTTAAAAAAATACATTTTTACTACTTCTACTACAAATTGCCAAGACGTACAAAACAAAAGGCCACCTGCGCGTGAATGAAAACCAATCAGAATGGTTGGCTTTTTGCCGTCATCGGCCGCGTCTCTGCCAACGTACCTAATTCGATGAGTCACCCATGTACCCAATTTGATTAATTGCAGGTGAATCACCGCTCGCGTTTGGTGCTTCTTAAGGATTACTCTCACTCAAGTGCACACTCGTATTTTTTGTTTAAAAGCTCAACATTTCATTGCATCATTTGTTGGTAAGACAACTAGTGAGGACACTCTTAGTTGTACAATTTTCGTTCGCATTTTGAAGCGATAAAACGCCTGAGAGCCCTGTTTTCTCACCGCTTGGCAGATCTACTGTAGCACCCCTGTTGTCACTCGGAATAAATCAAAGTTTATTAAATAAACTGGAATATCCCTGCCACCTGTTGCTGTGGCTCAGTACAGCCTGTCGTCCGTTGATTTTGATAGCCAGTTAGAAGGAGTGTTGTTTATTCGACAAAGCTCTAGTGGAACCCAGAGTAGACCAGAGGGATGTCTGTTGCTATATTGTATTTTCCAATGCGTGGAATCATCAATTTCCACTTGAACGCAGTAAAGTGTACTCAGAGACGTACCATTGTTTTCACCTTTGTAACAATGGCGAGTGGGCCTCAACAGACAGGGCTTGAGTCCATTCTGAAATAATGTTGCCCTTCTTGGGAAACCGGTTAATGCCTCGCGTAGGAAAAGTTTCCTTGCTTTTTATTGTCTTGTAGCCATTTACCTTTATCTTGAGTTAAGCGAGATAAACTTGTCATTTATTAATAGCCGCGATTATTCTAGAATGTTCCCCAAGGCCAAGGCATGGGTTAGGCGCACTCGTGGAATGTGAACTTTACTCAAGTCTTATGAACTCACATCATGCCGACGCTAAATCGATTAATATAGGTGGTCCACTAATATACTGAATCAAATAATGCACGGAATATCAACGAAACCAGCCCGAGAAATAAAAAAACGATATTTTGGAATTAGGATATTCGCACGCCATCATTATGTCACATCCGATAGGGCGTTTCCGTTCCGGTTCAATGGTAGAGCTTAAATCTGGCTCGTCTATGGCCGTTTCATCGCGAATCACCGCTCGTCTTAAAGACGTGTCATGGCGTCAAATTGTCGGCGTATGCGACAAGAGTAGCGCTGCAATTTGGCCACAGTTGAGATGCATAATAATTGAAAAAAGCACTGTGCCTTGTAGTCCACCACAGTTATTAAGGGTGAAAATGGGTTGAAGCTTTATGGGAATCCTGAACCGGGAAGAGCCCAACGATTTAGTTAAGACAACGGTCCCTGTATTGCTCTCCGATGTACGCAGGATCCCGAACACCACTTTCGCGGGACTTACGCGAAACAGAGAAGTTATTGTCAAATGTTTGGAGAGGGAGCAGAGGCGTTAGCAACGGTCTGCCGTTTCTCAGACGCTGACTGCCGTCTCAAACTAAGATATACCTCGCAAGGGATGTGGCTTGGACTGGTGTACGGGGTCTCGGGTAGTAGAAGCACCTCTGATGGTGGAGTCTGTCATGCCTAAGCGAATCCAGCGGCATTTGTTCTTCGCTTGATACTCAACTCAAACTGTTGGCTCCAAGTAGTTGTACACCGCAGCGGCCACACCACGACAAACCGCTGACAGGCGGACTAAACGTGCTGTTGATAGCTGGAAAGTAAATCTCTCACGCGAAGGCAAAGCCGGGGACTGGCCGCAGGAGATCCATACCAGGATCCAACGTTCAGGATGGCGGTTCATATTCCATCGCACAGATCGCTGCTGTCTTGTTGAATTCACTTAACTGCGTAAAGGCTAGAGCCGCCCCTAGACAGAAACGGGGTTGCGTTGGGTACGACACAATTGTAACAAATTCCAAAGAAACCTCATTAACAATGCCTCTAATTATATGCTCAGCCCATGTCACGGCGTCCCCGGGAAGCGACACTCAACGAACCCCCCCCCCAACAGCGGAAGAGGTGAAAAAAACAGCTAGCTGGAACCTTCTGATCCCTCCAACGCCCACGCAATTCCTCCACCACGGCATTACCCCCTACGCAGGCTACAAACTTTGTTGCTGGAACGCGAAAACACTTATGGACACCGGAAGCCAATGCATCACCGCCCGTACGCTACACGACTACCTCTCCGAAGTCCTTCCACCGAATTATGCGACATAACTCGGAAAATTCAATACCGGACAACGGTGCGAAAACGGCGAATAGCTTATAAGCTTCGCAGACCACAACGGACTCGCCGTGTTCAACATGCGCTTCCATCAGCCTAAAAAATCGGCCAAAGTGATACTCTAATGACAGCTGCAATGTGCATTGCATCGAATACATCCTACGATGGGCATCATCACATCGAACACCACTCCCAGTCCATCAACCTCAACGATGCGCCCGTCGAATATGTCCCAGCCTTCAAATATCTGGGTCCTACTATCTATCTGCTCCAAACTTGCCCCTGGTAGCCGCATATGGGCGGCCACGATTCGCGACATTAATGAAGACGGTTCAAAATCTCTCAGATAGTCGCGACAAAGAAGCATGGAATCCGAGTGTAATCTAGCCGAGTGACATCTGGTAAATCCGCGCGCAATGGGAGCATGCGATTAATATGAGTTAGCGAGATTAGCTGAACCAACAGAAATCAGGCGAAAATCCATTCCAAAGGGGCGGGAAAATCAACCAGTCCGCAATCTTGACAATAGGGCGCATATCATTACGAAAATCACCCATAAATTGAGCCGACTGCGATTCCCAAATATGCATCAAATGCACGCAAAAATATAGATAGCATTAAATTAATTACGAATTATAGCGGTCAGACCCGATGCCCGGATATGGAGACGAATGTGCTAATCCCAATGAGAAGGCGAAGGGAACACATAGGGGTAAAGGAAATTTGATTCACTAACATCGGGAAGCGACAGACAGCAAGGAATTATCATCGCTTTACGATGGCAATAGACACCACCTCTTTCCATGACGACCCTATAGCAGTCTACCGCCACCGTGTAGGACATATCTAAGCTACCGTGATAATCGACGCCTCATTTAAAAGAATAACCACGACCCGGCATTCATTTTTGCATCAGAATATTACGTGAACCCAAATTATTTCGAAAATGATCAAGAAAAAAATACCACAATCGAGCATGTATATTAAAAGGCCTTCCGGAAAAACAATAAACCTATTTAAACGAAAGGAGCTCGACGTCGAAGATGAGTGTCGAGTTCTTAGGAATGGTGCCTGGGACTCCGCGATCTCCATAAGCGAAATCCGGAGAGATTGTCAGCTTTGCTTTTTGACCCGTACTCAGTTTTTTGAAACCTTCGTCCCATCCTTTGATAACCTACTGGATAAAGAAAAAAAGGGCGCAATCACCTGTCCTTGACCTAGTTTGAACGAAAACGGTTTTCCACGGTCACGGGAGGAATCAAACTTGGTACCATTCTCTAGAGTACCAGTATAATGCACCTGCACTGTTTGTCCTGTTTGTGGGAAGTTTACGCCGTCACCAGCAGCAATAGTTTCGACCTCAACACCCATGACGCTTGTTAAATGGCGGATAATACAATAATGCGGCCACGAACCAACTTTCAGAAAAGCACGTACACACATGGACGACTTCATTGGTTAGAACTTACTAAAGCGAAGTAGCATCTCGGACAGCAATTGGCCAAAAGCCAAATACGTTCAATAATTGGAGGAACACCGGTTTCATAAATATAGCTCATATCTGGTTAATTAACCGCTAAATAACAAATATAGATGCATAAAATAATATCAACTCAACCAGCATCTTCGAAACTATCCACAATTATATCAAAACGGTAAGAAAACCAATTTACCAATAAAAAGCTATTTCATTCGTTGGAATTAACATATTTAATGTAATAATGCGCTACACCATTGGTTGACATAATATTGCTTAAAGATATTGGACTGCATTACATAGTATTTAATAATAATAATTGTAAGGTCACGAGGACCGAAACTTTCAGCGTAAAACAAGAGAGCAGAGGAAGGCAACCAGAAAACGAGATTTTTAAAAAAACCTACTGAGGGTTAAAAAGTTAGAACATTTGAGACCAGGAAAATCATGGGGGGCGTCTACATTGGGATTTATACGACTAGAGATAAATCCAAATCGCCTGAACCGTCTATCTAAGAAGCAGACGCGACAAAAGTTACCGAAGACGGCATTCGGATGATCACTTTAAAATAAACCGAATGTTAAAAAAAGCTGAAAAAATTTCAGGGGTGTCAATATCCGCAATCCTGGAAAATGCAATGCAGATGCATTTTGAGGCATTCAGCAGCAGGCCATTCTCCGAAGACCACTCCAGTACCTCCGTGACTGCCTGCCGGAGTTTTTGGGAATAACCATTCGTCTTGCAGGCATGGCATAAAGTCAGGTAAGGTTTTTTATTGGTGTCACGTCGTTAGGGGAGCGGAGACTAGACGTGTAATAGTTAAAATGAATGGAGATTGCACTGCGCCTTGGAGCACCAAGCAGTTATTGCCTATGGAGTATGAGGCTTTCGACTCTTACGTGTTCGCGTCGGTTAGAAAAATTGTTTTAAAGCCTTTTAATCAACCATCCTTCATCGCCATCTTCACACAGTCTAGAAAGTATGCAGCAGCGTTGAAAACCAAGGTGAAGTCCACGAATACTCCCGTAACAGCTTTGGCTTCGGGATCAAGTGAAGAGTAAAGGGTGTGCGCAAACGTTACGACGGCGTCTAGAATGCTTCTATTTGATTTATAAACAAAATGGAACGGATCGTCGGCAGTTTTAAGCAAGTCCTCCAATTGAGAGATGAAGTGCTTCTCAATCACTTCCAACCAGACAAATTAGTTTGCGATAGACCCATTCTGTACAGGTCAAGCGGAACCATTGACCGGTTTCAGAATAGGTGTTATAACGACAGCTCTCTATTCCGAAGAAAAGGAGCATTCTCCCAACGAATAATTGACGAGCTTGGTGACAATCGGAGAAATATCGCGGTGAAAGATTTTAAGAACCGCTGGAGGGAACTCCGTCCAGATCAGTCGCTGTCGGAGATCTTGAGGCCAGCCCAAATTTGGGAGATGGAGGATTCGTGAGCAGGTAGAAAAGCGCTTGGGTTAAGAGATCTAACGTGAGGCACCGCAGAATGGTCAGCGGATTTGAAGATAAAGTCATCATTGAGAGCATCAATGTCTAGGGCACCACTTGGTAGATATGAGCGACGGGTTCCCGTCGAATCTATTTACGATTTTTCCAGAGGTCGCCGGGTTTCGATGTTCGGAACAGCTCACCTACAAAAATCTTATTGAGCCGAATTATCTCAGCTGTGATCATGATAGAAATTGGTTTAATTTCTCGATATCTGCCCTGGCGGCAGAGCCGTTCCTTCTTTCGCCTAAATTGTTTAAGAAATGGAGATGAAACGACACTATAAGGGGCGTGGCTGTTCCCGCGTGGACCGCAATGGAACCACAGCCGTTGCAAGTTGGTCACTAAGGGGAGACCGAACACCAGGGCGTTACAACGAGGCACAACAGAACCTCAACTTGAAAGTTCAATCCTCGATGCCATCCCAGTAGGACAAGAAGCAACCTGATACTTTTCGATTCAAAGAAACATTATATTGATTTGGGAACAATTTATGTTTCTTCAATTAATTTCAACAATGCATTGGATGTTTTCTTTGGAGCATTTTGATATATTAATTAACGAATTAAGACACAAACCAATGGACATGCTGTGCCTCATGGTGGCTACATTTGGCACAGAAACTACCTTGATTATAATTATTGATCCAAACCTTCGTTTTTGGAATCACGACACCGTTATTCGTCAATGAAAATGGGAGAGAGCCAAATCTGTTTCTACAGTGCAATAATATACGGTGGTCATTAGTGTTATCATCTGCGAAAAGCTTAGAGCCGCATTAAATGCGCATCTTGAGTTTTAGAACCGGAGTTTCTTCAACCCTAATCCTTAACGCAGTTTTGAAAGCCTCCCTGCTCTTGCGGAATTAAGAATGCTCTCTCGGTGAAGAAATGTAAATGACCAGTCTTCTTCTTCACTGGTATTCCGTTTTTTGGTGATACAATTTCCTGCCGGACTTCAAAAACGTCCGACTAGGAGATGTTTACTTTTCCGGGATGGAACTTCGGCTAGATTCTATGCGACTGCTTCAACACATTACACATAGTTATAATTGATGATTATCAGGTTATGTTTTAGTTGAATTCCATCGCCCCTGGAAAAATATGTCATCTGCCATGAAAAAGTCATTTAAATGTTAGTAAAATAATCGCGTAATCGAGGCATTTCTTTATGAAACAGTTGGAGGAAAACCCAAGTGTTTTTGATTGGCCATACACTTTTGGGAGTTTCTACGGTAGTTTGTACAGTGTTCCAGTAAACACTCGTCAAAGTAGGTCGGCGAAAACAGCCTAACTGCGCCATTTTATACAAGAATTTGGTCGACCCTGCACGTGAATGACTAATATAGCAGAAGACAACCCCGGTGAAAGCTGTAGAATAAATCTGAATATGCCCCAGAAGCATGAAGATGGAAAACGTGCATCCTCCAGTTGAAATGCAGCGTCTTAATGCCTTGATCACCGTAACTGCCCGGCATACTCCGTAAACTAGATATAGAGGGATGTTGTTGTACTTGTAACTGTGGAGCATTCCAATTATCTAAAGAACCTAAAAATAACAACTGTCCTTTTAATTTTGTTGCACCTAAAGTCACACACATACCACTGTGTATATATGTCACTGTATTTACAGCAAGTTAAGCTTTTATTTACTTACTATTTTAATTAACTCTATTTGTGCCAAAACATGCATAAAAGGAGATCAAGTTTTATCTATATTGGTACCCGGGTTGTTAAAATCAACACATGGTTGGCAGAAAGAGGCCTATCAAATAAGGAAGAACCGGAGTGTTATTGAAAACGATTGACTGAAACGAGGCATTTGTAAAACAAAGAATACGAGCGCAAGCCAACACTCTAAGCGTGTCCTTCGAAGCAGAGATGCTGGCGCCATGCATGACGGAATAAATGCCAGAATCTGTGCACGCAGTAGAGTGGCCCTCGAAGCACTAGTCAATCTCGGTCGGGGAGAGAATCTCAAGAAGTCTCTAGTGAAAAAGCGGCAGTACAGTGAAACCCATTGGTCTAGCGAGTCATTTGGGCTTACCAGGTAACGTGGAAGCAGCCATAGAGACATCGGCAGCCCCAAAATGCGCGGAAACTATAAACCTAGATCCAGCGCGTTTGTCATAACGACCACCAGACCCCGTCGAAGACCGTGGTAGGCACACCTACACAGAGTCCAAAAGCTGGACCGAAAGCAGAGTCTGGTTGACCGGCGATACTTGCGAGGTTCGGAATTGGATGCTATTCCAAATAGAACCAGGCCCGGAAACGATCCGAGCTGACGAACGATGCGCCGTGTATAAGGAGAAGGAGGAGGTAAACGAGGATCTCGTGCAATGCGGTGCAACCGTGGAAGCCTTGTGGAGGGCCGTTGGTGGAACCTCCTTCGTAAACGACCAACACAACCAGGTAGTGAAGTGACAGGAAACTACTCTCATGGAACTCAGAGAGATCCGAACTGAGCGGGGTTTAACTATACGTCAGCTATGGTTGTGCTGAAATTACGGATTTACAACTATATCAATTATCACGACATTTCTAACCAATGATATTGCTCCTACCTCGGTTTGGTTTATAAGCTATCTGACAGTTACCAATGGTTTCTAACTGGAACCCTTGCTCTATTGTGCCACGGAAACAAATATGGTTATTAATATTGGTAAAGTTCGCAGATAACAATATGCAGCAGAAAATTTCGAAGATGTTTCCGAAGACGTTTGGCAACTTTGCCCACATATGACGCATGACCTTCTTCCCACAAATAACAACGCGAAGCTTGGTTATTCCCTTAGATCTTTTTCAAGATTTAAATAGCAAGGAATTACTTTTTTACGAGATTAAGACAGCAACAGCGTTTCTAAAAACGAAAAACGTCATTTGCTACGAAAAGGTGATATAACTGAAGTTACTGAATGTCTTAAGTAGACTTTACGATCTATGCATTTATCCAGACATTTATTTTTATTTAGTCCTTAAAAGATGAGGACACTGTAATGTGGTCGCTTTTCGAAGATACCTAAAACCACTAAGCCTTTTTATGAAATATGCTTACAGAGTTGATCTGGCGTTCGCGCGTCGTGGAGCGAATTCGGTTCGCGTGTTTGTTAAAACAAAAAGGGAGCTTTAAGGTCACTACATGTCTACCCCCTTAGACTCATCGGCAACCGGGGACGAGATACAATAAGGATGGTCGATGGGGACGAAGGTTCATCGACGGGAAACCAAGGGCCAAAGTCCGTCAGATGCGTAGGTGGGGGGATGATTCGACAGCTTCGAGTATGGATAGTCGTCCATGCGTCAGGCGTCGGTGTTTCCGGACTGCTTCGGACAAAGGTGTAAGAAGATGGCAAAACAGAGAAACCACGTCGTTCGGTTGGTCAGTCAGTCAGTTTGGAAGGATTTGGGTTTTTGAACAATGTTAAAAAAAGGTTCCTCGACAAATGCTTCTTAGAGTCGATCAATTGAAACCGTTTCACGGTTTATGGTTTCTTTAGGCCGGATGCTCCCAGCAAACCTTCGAAGCCTCTGCAGAAAATCGGCATAAACGGCTCAGCTGTTCGTGGTTAGAAAATCTCACCCGGTAAGCGGAGAGTTGCACCGTATACCTATTCCGCCGGACAAGAGTCGACGTCGCGTTTTAAATTCGAATTCCCAGCTGGACGAGAGTCAACTAGTCTACCAATAATTCAAGGTCATCTTGAGCCATGAGGCAGATTTCAGTGTTTTATGAGGCGCTGAACCATAGTGGCCCGATGGTGCAGTGATTAGCGTCATTGCTCTATTGGTGAGTGACCCGGGTTCGATTGTCGGTTCAGGCCACCTCGGATGGCATTAGGGAAGCCACTTGTTAACATATTCCCGAGGTAGCGGACGCACAATGTCGAATACGCGCCAATAGGACGCCATCTTGTGTCAACCACCATTAGACGGGCTGGTCGATACCATTAGCGAGCCGCAGACCTTTTAGCTGGATGCGCGTAAGGGCGTTGGCTATCTCATTATCTGCGCCGCGAATATGGCAGAATCCCGGGTCGAACTGGGAAACGAAATCTAGTTGCTGGATCTCGCGTTCGTTGTAGCGAGTTGAGTAGGAGACTATGGCATATATCAGTGGCTTGTGGTCAGCGAAAATGAGAATGCGGCCACCTTTCACGAAATAGCAAAAGGGCTTTACCGTTAGGTAAGCCAACAATAATTCACGACCGAAGGTGCTCTATCGGCGTTCCGTTGGGGATAGGGACTTTGAGACAAACGCGACCGGTTGTAGCAGATCCTCTTCCCCTTGGTTGAAGACGGTGCCGATTGCTGTGCTCGAAGCATCCACCATCAAAGATAGTTGGGCATCAGGACGCGTATGAGCCGATAAGGTAGCGGCAGCGAGATCGGCTTTAAACTTCTGGAACGCCGCAGTCTGTTCTGGTGACAGTTTAATTTGACCGTTTCCGCCGGAGGTAAGAAGGGGTTAACGGCGAGGCCATCTCAGCGAAATCGGCGATGAAACGGCAGTAGAAGTTCAGCATTCAGAGGTTTCATCGAAGCTGGCGCTTTGCGCGGGCTCTGGGAAGTCACCACTCGCTGAGACGGCGATAACACTGAAAGGTGGTGGGGCCCGTGGTCTTTATATGATGGGCTACGTTGTTTGGGGGCTTTTGTCGGGTTCGATTTAGGTTTTGGGGATCGGGAAATTGATTGAGAAGAGTCTAGTAGGGGTCCGCGGCAGGAATTTGAGTGAGGTGGTGGATCGAGGTGGTTGCTGCCCATCCGGAGATATCCGCTGCCGTTTCTTCCGTTGGACGCTAACAAACGTGAAAAGGAAGTTCGTACCTAGGATACCATGGTGTACATTAGTCACAATGCATGTGAAAGTGAAAATTCACTCCAGTCGACACGAAGCACACGCTGACCGTAAGTTTTGATGTTACTCACTTTGGCAGATTGCAGTAAGGTTTTGGTATCAAGGTGTAATTAGTCAGACAGAGAGGGGGGAATGACACTCGCATAAGCGCCGGAGTCCCCCATGAATCGGCGGCCGCGTTCGACGTCCTTCACAAACAGGATCCGTCTGTGAATGTACTTGGCAGGCGGAGTGAAAGTCGCGCTCACTTTCTGGCATCTCCGTTTCCTTTCCACGAACATGGGGAACGGCAGCGCTTGTCGTTGGACCCGAGCGTCGAATGAAAAGCGTTTCGTCTTTCTTGCGGCCGTCGGTGGCCTCCGTTGGCCACGCCAGCGGTCCTTTTCTGCAGTGTCTTACGCATTTTGCGCCTCAAGTCACGCAAATTGTCGTCATTGCGTTTCTGGGGGGCTCTTGTCACTTCGGATACTTCTGGATAGCAAAAATGCGGTAGAAGGGTTACCAAAGAAGCTCTGACGATCGAGGGCAGCTTTGGGGTGAAAAGGTACAGAATGATGGATTCGCTGACGTCTTGGGTCACTGATAAGATTTCCAGGTGTTGCACCAGTAGCGAGGGTCTCTCATCGCCCAATCCATCGTCCGTGAATAGAGGATTGTAGCGCTGCGTCTTTGTTATCGAAGACTGCTTGATAAGATATATTTTTAGCACCGAGTACGGATTTTCTGCTGGTGGTGAAACGATAATTTGGCGTAAACGGACCACCAAATCTTCATTCAGGGACGCAGATACATGATGGAACTTCGTTTTATCGGTGACAATTCCTTTCGGCGCAAATTTGGAATTCCACCACTGTAAGCCATACCTCTATATTACTCTTCCATTTTAAAGGACACGGCATAACCGTCGGCAGATATATCAGTCGGGTCGATCATCAGAGGAAAATTCAGGCATGCTCGCCAATGCGACGGTAACTTGTCGAAGATACTTAAAACCACTAAGCCTCTTTATGACTTCCGCGCGCAGATTTGTGTTGGCGTTCGCGCGTCGTGGAGTGAGTGCGGTTTGTGTCTTCGTTAAAACAAAAATGGAGATTTCCGGTCACAAAAATTTATTTTGCACAAAGATTATTGTTCATAATCTCTAATTGTGTTCCTCGATCTCTATTCCAACCAAAATGTTTAGGTTGTAAACAAAATGCGTTATTGCGTTCGGACAACCAGACATTCGAAGGATCCAACCGAATTCATAAGCTATTCAGCGGATGATGTTATATAAAAGTGACTTAGTTCTAAAAAAGCACCCCCTTCCTATAACTGACAGTTCAATAAATCTGTTTCAATAACGATTTTTGGTTATTGTTTATTAGTATCATAATTATCATCACTATTATACATGATTTATTCCGATGGCAGTCTAATAACAATAATTATGCTATTCTCTTTATTATTATACCGTGGAAATCAGACCTTATAAAAGCGAGGATGTTTTGTTTTGATTTCGCGTGATTGCGAAATTTTCAACGTTTCGAATGTTCACAAATCCGAGTCGGGAAAGGAAATCAAATTTAAACTAGACGAAGACGAATTTACTTCAATCAACCAACCTTATGAAAAACGATAAAATGAGGGCACATAAATTATATTTCGAAGTCGCGTGCAATATTGTAACAATGCTTCATTTAATTTTTCTGCGAAGCTCCTATCCTTTCTGTTACAATTTTACGTGCTTTCTCGTGGGTTCCTCAGTTTTTTCGTTGTTCGGGTGCAGTGGCTTGCGACAGTAATCCAGAGACCTGTAGGAGGCTGGGGGTTGACGGACCCTCTTCGGGGGGCATCATCCGGAATTCAACCAGCCGGAGTTATCCCAGCCATTTTGATTGGATGATACAGCACCCCCTGGGGACGCCGCCACCTTTACACAATATGCCCAATGAATCTGCATGGAAATAACATTCATGAAGTCGGCGACACCGGAAAACAAAAAAATAGCGTTTGATTCCGCGCTTCTCGACTCGAATTGATCAGCTTTCACCCGGATGACCAATTTTTGTTGGGACACTCTGGAGATGCACCAATTTTGCCGGTCCGAATTTCTTTTTCCAATTAAAATGAAACACCAACGTTGAATGGAATATCATAATCAGTTTGTTGATAGATGTATTAGATGGGCTATAATTTATGAATAATTAATGATACATTGCCAATATACCTAGTCGCATGCACACTCTCAGATGCAGACATATTTTGCGTACAAATCATCCCGGCCTTTCAGCTAAAAATATCGTTGTTGTTATGGGAAGCATTGATGTCGATGCTTTTGATGAGAACAAAAACAATGATAAGCTTTCAGCACCAAAAAATAATATAATTAACAATACGGAAACTGTCTTTTAATTCCTGCTTCACATGATGGGGTGAAACTAAAAATCGGGAAAAATTAGAAATGACCGAATTGTGATATGTCGACGTTCTTTTGTGGGTATTGAAGGTCTTTCTTTCGCCATTTTCCGAACAGATTTTCATTCAGACAAACTTGAATAGTGAGGATGGGAGCGGTGACCTAATAAACGAGGAGCGATGACTGTATAACTAGTGAAATGCCGCCGAACGATAATCTCTTTGATGGAGAGCATAAGCAGGCCACTAAAAAACGAGATTATTTTAAAAAAAGCCTGCGGGGGGTAAACAATTCGAATAGTTGAGACCTGGAAAACCACGGGTGAACAGTAGACAATGAGGGGAATTATATAGGCAGGTTTGAGTTCACACTCCAAGTGGCATGAAAAGACAGACTTAGAAATTGAGACGACGGCACTGCGTCACCAAGATAGCCGACTGCTCAAAATAGCGCCGAGGAATTTTAATTTTCAGTTCGAGACGAAATTATGAAGTGAAGCGATCGCCGCCGACGTGAGAACATCTGCTCTCTGGGAAAACGTAATGGAGAAGATTTGTAGTTGAACGTTTCAGGCATAAAGACCGCATAAAGACTTTCGTGGATGGCTATATAGTGAAGTGATTTGATTAGCGTCCGTTTAAAACGACTGATAAGAACGACAGAAAACGTGTGTCCTGCATTGATATTTTTGGTTGGCTTTGTTATGGTTCCTGCTTCATTAGAAATTAGAAGTTAATATTTGGTATTAAATATTGACTGAGATTCTAACATTTGTCGAGCATTATCTTTTTTTCATCATCTAACTTCCTTAATTTCGAAAAAATGAAATCTAACGAACAAATCGCCGCTGGTTCGGTCAAAATTCCCTCAGTCTGGTTTACCGTCATCGACGAAAAATTCTCTTGTCTTGGCATCACCAGAAAATTAACCAAGTTTTATCATTTGGTAGGCGCTCTGACGCCTGAGTTGTTCAGCCGTTACTCTCACGTCACCACAAATACAGGCGAAACTCCGTATATCACACTTAAGGAAGCAATGCTGTGTCAGATACGGCATTCGGATTAGGAAAATTGGCATTTTCGTCAGAACACCCACGCGATTGGCGATCCTTAATCATCTATTATGCTGCATCACCAGCAAGCTATCTGCAGCGACATGGACCTCGGTGATGGCTTCATCAAGGCTTTCTTTATTAAAAAGCTTCCCCCTGCTATCGGAACCGTGGACGCGCTTGCCGAAGATTGCCTTTTAACTCAGCTGGCCCAAATGGCCGACAGAGAAACCGCTTCTGAGGCCTAACAACGGTTTGTAGGCGCTATTTATAGACGGTCTAGAAAAAAGAGGACGGGTTCTCAGAAACCCAGATTGGCACGAAGAAATGCAAAGCCTTATCCACCAAGCTGCGTGCTGAATTCCAAAGTCGCAGCCGCAAACAAAACCTCCGCTCAGTTTCCCGAGATTCATCGCCTATCCGTAGAAGTAATCGGCCTTCTTTAAAAAGAATTTTGGGGAAAAATAAGAAAACCGTTACTTAATTAATTCCATTCATTTATTCCCGTAACGTGCAGACAACCACGTCTGGGTCAAAGGTCATCACGTCGCTTGTCCCACCGCTTCTGTCAACATTCTGTCATGTCACCATCAAATAGATTGACCTTCCGCCAACCCCTGTATAAATACCACACCACGCCTGTAAATAAACGAGGCTCTTCAGGTAATTTCTCTGGAACTCCACCGACGTCTTATCTCAGCTGCGTCAATTCCTGGGAATTATGAATTATTACCGCCGGTTCAATCCTGATTGCGCCTCCACCGGTTTAGCCATAGATGCATTGACAGGTGGAGGAAACGGACTACTAAAGCTGACAGAAGATCAGCTTTCGGCCGAGGGTAAATTGAAACAGGAGTTGTCGACAGGTACTTTACCATTTCATCAGGAAAACCTCGCTCGTTTATCTCTTATGGCAGACGCTTCGACCGAGACTGCTGGCACTATTTTACACGAAGAGGTCGGAGATCGCCAACAATCATTGACATTTTTCTCGAAAGCATCACGGTATAGTACTTTCGGACGCGATTTACAAGCGGTCTATTCGGCCATACGGCACTTTAGACAGTGGGCTGAGGGTTCGAGTCTAACCGTTTTTAAGAACCATTCACCATTCTTTTCTGCTTTCAGTTCATCATCTGCCAAGTTCGCGGAAAAAGAAACCCGACAATTGGACTTTCTGTCTCAATTTCACATCAAATCCAGACACCTCAAATACTCATCCCCGTCTGGTTGTTCCCCTATCTTTTCACCGAACTATCTTCGATGAACTCCAAGTTATCGGCCCAAGACATCAGTTAAATTGATTGCTAATTAGTCTCTTTGCATGGCAAAGCCTCTAGAAGGGCCAAAGCATGCATAGCGTTCCAGCGCGCCAAGGTGACCCGGAATAACAAGACTACATTGAGTTCGTTGGACCTACTGGATTGGGTGGAAAATCTTCAATGACCCTACTGAGCATCCGATCAACCATCAAACCTGACCTTCGGAGTAGCCCAGCAGAACTGGTTTTTGGGACCACGTTGAGATTGCCTGGAGAAGTCTTCTCCGCCGATTCCCCCATCAATGAACACGCTGACAACGATTTCTTGAACCGCATAAGACGTTTCGTCAGACATATACACTCAACCTCTCCCCGAGCACCTGCAAACACATGGAATTAGGATCCGGCACTGCAGAAGTGCTCCCATGTTTTTGTCCACTGCAACAGCCACTCCAACCTCACACGACGGCCCTTTTGAGGTCAGAAAACGTACCGCCAAGGTTTTGGCATTGTTAACGAGCGGTGTAGAGGATACCGTCAGAGTCGATCACCTCAAAGCGGCTTTTGTGGAGGAAACTCCCGAGTATGGACAATTTCCAATTTTCAAACTTCCTTTGAATTCCAAGTTTGCGACCACTTCTCCTCACCCAACGTACAAACGCAGCTCGGACAACCCCCTGAACATCTCCGGCAAAGGCAAACCCAGCCTCCACCCATCCATACACGTCTTTCGAGACGTCCCGTGCATTTCTCTACCCATCTTATTTAGTTTAGCCATTCAGTCGGTTCACGACTACATTTCTAAAGAGGCTACCCTGTAGTGCACTGATTGTATTAACGATAAAAAACACAACGACTTAAAATGCGTGTCCCGAATTGATATCTTCGGTGGGCTTTGTTATTGTACCTTCGTCATTAGAAATTCCTCTTAAAATGGTTTTTTCTGCCGTAGTATACGGTTCCCCGTGGTTTTCCCTGTTCGCAAGAGTTCCAACGTTGCAACGCTCTGTAGAAGTTTTAAAAATAAACTCGTTTTCTAGTGGATTATCTATGCCCCAGTTCCACGACACTCAACGTCACTTCACTAGCTGTTCCCTTGTCTCTGCTCGTAATTAGGTGACCCCACCAGCTATCCCCTCGATTCAAATCTGTCTTAATTTACATCTCTTCCAGCAATGCGAAGGCAAAACAATTTAATCCCCACAAGAACGGCGCACATCGTAATCCAGCCATTCCGTATTTTTCCAGATTTTAGTTTCACACGCAGAGGTGAAGCTGTAACTCGTAGACGCTTTTAGTACAGACATTGTTACTTTTTTGCTGAACGTTTTGGTAATCATGACCTTAATACTGCGATTTTCATTATTATTATTGCGATTATTGTGTATCGCAGTTACTTTATTGGAACCAAACATTTCGGAATTAAAATTTACAAAAATAAAACAGACGGACATTTTTAATCTATCAATAACTTCTTCTGTTAATTAATTCTTATTTATTCTTCTTCTAATTTGGCGCGTTACAATGAGTTCAGAAAATAGATAGAAACGGTCTATCGGTTTCCAAAATGAAGGATAGGTGTAAACAAATATCCAAATGCAGGGTAAAATTGAAATAACTAGACTATCGATAAATCCCCGGAAATTCTCGTCTTTCTACGCATCATGACGGCCATCAAAATGACATATTGACACCGTCGCACTAATTCCAGAGTCACCAAAACTCGCGTTTAAATTCTAACAGAGAGCAGTGCATGACGACTACTCTCTGGCGAAGCCCGTTCATACACTAACACTAAATGTTCGTTAACCCATCGCGCATTGGTTGATGTGCTGCAGAGCGTGCTAATTGGCCGACCCGAGCGCCCACATTCACGTTATAATCCTCTATGCATTTTTCAATACATGTCGCCAGGCGGTGGCATTTAGGTGTTTTCATTGCATTATTCGAGAATCAATGAGTACGCCAAACGATCGCACCCCCAATTGCGATCCCCACACCATGGACGACTTCAACGCACTCGGTACTTTTGAAGAATACGTCCGCCAATGTCTCAATTTGACAGAAGAAAACGATAGTTTTCACCTCCTGCAGGCTGAGTTACGCGGCATACACGAAGAAAACAAGCTGCAATCTGCCGAACTCATCGCCCTCCTCGTCATCAACGCCGGCCTGATGGTGTTCGGTGGTGCCGGAGCCATTACCATAATCACTGCGGTCGTTCGAAAACCGCGGATGCGCACACCCCGAAACCTGCTTACCGTGAATCTGGCAGTTTGCGACCTCACTCTGTGTCTCTTTACCCAACCCTTCAATCTCATAAGGACCCTCCACTGGCACTACGAGTGGCGATTCGGGGAAGTTATGTGCAAACTAACTTCACTCGCTCAGGCAACCAACGTATTTGTGGCCACAATGAGTATCACGGTGATCGCTTTGGAGCGATTTCACGTAAGTTAGACACGGATTTATTTTGGGATTGCGTTCAATATGTTCACTCGCCGGTTTATCAGCCGGGATTTCAAATTATAATTTTACTGTTTCAAGGTAGTTAAGCTTCGCTATTAATTAGAAGCTTAGCAATTGGTAACTTTATTTGACAAACATTTCTTTTGATGGAGCTTAATGGCAAAACTCTTTGTTCTTCATAACATAAGGCAGGACCTTTAGTTAGCTTGATGTCAAATTTTTCATTTGTCATTTGTGTCAGACTTTCTAATTTGTGAAGACGAAAATGCGAACACTTATTTTAATGGTTGTGCATCCCTACAAAATACTCACTTAACATATTTCCCATTTATATATTCCGTGGTAACATCTAAGGGGAGATGTGCCTTTAATGCATCCTATGAGGCAACCCATCAACGCTAAACACATTTAAATCTATTCAAAAATTATGAGAGCAGAATCTAAAGGTTCAGGCATTTAAGAAAAACCTCGAGAAGCTATACTTAGGCTGCTAACCGATTTTGAGTTTGCAGCTTATTAATAATTGCAGCTTAATTCCCAGGGGTTTTTCGAGAAAAGAACAAAATTTGAAATATTGGACGCAGAGAGCGATTCAGTGAACTTCATTTTAACCGATTTCTTCATACAATTCAGTTAAGAAATTACCACACGTGCATCGGTATGCGAAATGTACACCATCGAATTACTCCGAGGAACAAAACCATCTAATTTGAGGGTTAAGCGAATTACAATTCAGAGAAGAGAAGCTTTAATTAAATTCCACCTAACTGGTTCGCATTCCCAAAATATGTTTTTTTCTAAAATCCATTACCTTCAAACATGGTGGTTAAATTAACTTTTAGGAGAGTTCCGAAAATTATTTCAGGCTTGAGCCTAAAAACCCACAGGACCTTTGAAGCTATAATTCCTGTAAAATGGAGCACGGGTGTAAATATAATGGTTGCATGCTACCCAATCAAAACCACACACTGGCCTGCGGGTGTAACTACTCGCCTCATCATTCTGCTCGTGAGAGGATCCGGGTTCGACTCCCAGAATAGGACACAAAAATGGCCCGGGTGTAGCGGCATATGACACTGTAATCCAGCGACTTGGAGGAGGCTGGACGGTTGAAATCGGCTCCATTAAAAGTTAACCCGACAGAATTCCACGTGTCGCCCCTTTGGTTAAATGTTAGTATAACGTTGACAACGCTGGATGATTAATTGTCCAACTCTACCTTCTCTTCACGTGGCCCTGGTGACTCTAACGCTCGTTAATATCTCCAAGAATCTTCATGGCAACATCTAGGAAACCGACGTATCCTCTCGTAGGATAATGCCGTGCAAAATGACCTCGCGGATTAATGTCTTACATCGATAGGGGCTGCCATTGGACCAGGGTGACAATATATACGTCTAAAAGCTGCTGGTTTCCGACGAACCAAAGATTTACCCACCACGGCACCTCTTTATTTTTACTGGAGGCGCCAACATCACATGTTAGGACAATACCTATTGTTCTACGTTTTGTTTTTTACATACAGATGTAGGTGTAGATTTTACTCAACATAAAGCACACGGAATTCAAAAGAACAAAGCTGGATTTCCGAGATAAAGTCTACATACTTGATTGAACATTTCTAGACAGGGAAGGTATATGGTGGCCGGATCGCGTAGATGTCAGAATCCCTCCTCTATTGTTTAGAGTCCCGAGTTCGAATACCAAATCAGGCCACCAAGAGTGGCACTGAGAACGCCGTCGATAAAAATATTCCCGAGGATCTTCGTGGTGAATTTGAATTTATTTTCGAAGAAGCAAAATGACGTTTAGTATGTTTAATAATCATCAACCCTAAAAAACCAAAGTAAAATAACGTCCCGTTGTCCAATCGATGTGCCGGAACGATAATTTATTGAATGGAGAGATTAGGCAGGCAACTAGAAAACGTGATTATTTTAAAAGGTCTACGAAGGGTTAAACAGTCAGAAAATTTAAGGCCGGGGAAAACAAATTGGGTGAAAATATATAATGAGGGTAATAATACAGGCATGGACGAAAGGTTTTATACGATAGAGTTCAACCAAAGTCTCCTGAACCGGCGAAGAACTTTACCGAAGACGGAATCCACATGATCACTGCATGATAACCGACTGTTAAAAATAACGCCGAGGAATTTTGAACTTGAGCTCGAGACGAAATTATGAAGTCAAGAGATTTTTTGAGGTTCTCAGGGAAAATGTAATGTAGGTGTATTTTGGTGCGTTCAACAGAAGGCCATTCTCCGAAGACCACTCGAGTACCTCAGTAAACTCATCCGCATATTTTATTCGTGTCACGTCGTTAGGGGACCGAAGGCTAGACGTGTAATAGTTAAAAAGGAATGGAGATAGCACTGAGCCTTGTAGTACACCGCAATTATTTGGCAAAGAGGATGGGGCTTCATTTCCGACTCTTACGTGTTGGCGTCGGTTAGAGAAATCATTTTTAAGCTAATTAATCAACCATCCTTCAACGCCATCTTCACATAGTTGAGATAGGATGAGGGAACGTGAAATAGTATTTAAAGCAGAGGTGAAGTCCACGAAAACTCCTTTGACGGCTTTCGTTCCGGCATCAAGTAAAGAGTGAAGGTTGTGTCAAAACGTAGCCACGGCGTCCAGAGTGCTTCTATTTGATTTATAAGCAAACTGGAACGGGTAATCGGCAGTTTTTAGCGTGTCATACAATTTGGAGAGGAGGTGCTTCTCAATCACTTTCAACCAGACAGATGATTTGGCGATAGTTCTAGACTTCGCAGGTCCAGCGGAACCATTCCTTGGTTTTGGAATAGGTGTTATAGCGAAATCTCTCCATTCCAAAGGAAAGGAGCATTCTCCTTACGAATAATTTAACAGCCGGGTGACAATCGGAGAACACCAGGGCATTACAACGAAGCACAACAGAACCTCAACTAGAAAGTCCAATCCTCGATGCCATCCCAGGAGGACAAGAAGCAACCGAATACTTTTCGATTCAAAGAAACATTATATTGATTTGGGAACAATTTATGTCTCTTCAATTAATTTCAATAATGCATTGAATGTTTTCTTTGGAGCAATTTGATCCATTAATTAAAGAATTAAGACACAAACCAATGGACATGCTGTGCCTCATGGTGGCTACATTTGGCACAGAAACTACCTAGATTATAATTATTGATCCAAACCTTTGTTTTTGGAATCACGACAGCGTTATTCGTCAATGCAAATAGGAGGAGACTTTACAACGAGAGAGCTAAATCTGTTTCTAGAGTGCAATAATATACGGTGGACATTAATGCTTTCATCTGCGAAAAGCTTAGAGCCGCATTAAATGCGCATCTTGCTTTTTAGAACCGCAGTTTCTTCAACCCTAATCCTTAACGCAGTTTTGAAAGCCTCCCTGCTCTTGCGGAATTAAAAAGCTCTCTCGGTGATGAAATGTAAATGACCAGTCGGCTTCTTCTCTGGTATGATTGCACACATCAAAGTCCGGCCATATATTAAGGATTTTTTTTAAAATTTACTATATCCACTGTAGTCGTGGAGTAAAACTTTCAGCACTTAACTGCACCAACATAATTGGCCGGGGAGTTGGGGGTTGGCACGTGGACAACTATGATCAATAAATCACTTCATTGTCAGTGAATATTCCTTGTGTTATCATCTTTTTCTAAAATGACACAAGCTGGGACTTGTTCATTGCTTTGCTGTTTGCACCAGTATGCATAACGGAAAACAGCAGGATTCATTTTTTAAATATATTTTTGATATATTTTTCCTCTTAGTTAGCTCGTAAGTTGTTTTTATTTTCTATTTCACTTCACGTCCGTCACCCGTTTAGGTCATCGTGCATCCCTTGCAATCCAAACACATTTGGAATCGTCCCGCCATCGTCATCCCGTCCCTCTGGCTCCTTGGCTTTTCAATGGCCACCCCGATGCTGGCCTTCTGCCGTGTCTCCACCGGCCTCAGCGTCATTAATTCCTCCACCCAACGGAAGGTGTGCGTGGAGGCCTCCATAAACAATCCCGGGCTACATCGGGTCAAATACGGCTACGGCATCTTCACCCTAATCTGTCAATACTTTGTTCCCTTCACCATTCTCCTCGCTGTGTACATCCGCATCTGCACCAGAATTCGCAGACTCGCTCGTGTGCGTTCAACGCTTCACCGGGTTGACCTGATATTCACGACCGGACAGGGCGTGGTTGCGGACATTAACGCGCGCAAATCGGTGTCCTGCAACCTCGAAAACCTCTCCAACCGGAAAATCACCCCCGACGGACTAATTAGCTCGTGCTCCCAGCCCTCTGCGGCCACCAGCGGTGGGTTCTCGCTGGCGTTGCAGAAGAAGAAGCAACAGGACCGCAGCAAGAACCGGCAGAGGCGCCAACGCAAAACCAACATCCTTCTGACCAGTTTGTCTCTGGTGTTCGCCATCTCCTGGCTGCCGCTGCACGTGGTGAACATTTTCATGGACAATCAGGAGTCGGGAGTCATTCTGGCCCCCCTGGAGAACCAGACGACGAGCGCCGAAGGCAAGTTCATGGGAGCGAGGCACATCACACTGATCCAGTCCTTCTGCCTGCTGTGTGTGCTATTTTCCTGCTGTGTTAATCCACTGCTATACGGCTACCTGAACGACAATTACAAGAAGGAGATCTCGGAGACGCTGCGTCTGTTCTTCAGCTTCCTCTGCTGCTGGTACAGGCGCCGAGGGCTACTGGCGCGGCGTTGACGCCCGTTTTATTTTATAGACGAGAGAATTTACCCCCTTTGTTTTGGTGTGGAAACGGGAATCATGAATTACAGAAAATACAGTTTTGTATATGTGTCTATGCTATGTGCAGACAGACAGTCGCCATGCCGACGAATAAGACCCATTGGATGGTGGTGGGGGGGGGTGAGTCTCGTGTGTGTGTATGTTTAAACCTTCAAGACTGGGAATTGCGTCGAAAATCGTGTAAAATCGTAGTCTTTGCAGAGCTGTGTTGCGGAATATTGACACTGGTGCATTTGAGAAGTATTACTTCCACATTCAGAATGACACACAAGGGCAGGATATTGTCGCCTTCGATCACGTTAATGAAACCCGAGATACTGAGGCGCAGGTCTTAAACGCAAACAACTTGAAGCCATTGAAATTAAATTGCTTATACATCAGTTTAACGACGAATGAAACTTTTCAGTGCTCAATCTATCGTAATAAAAATCTCAAGCTACTGGGAGGAAACGGGGAAAACGAAAATCCCGTCAAGGGGGAGGGCAACAATCACTGAAGGATTAAATTGGTAATTATTGGTATAATATTTATCATTATCGTGAAAATGCCGCAAACAGGATGCGTTAGAGCCATCAGAGCAACCATGAAATTTCTTTTTGAGAGAGTAAATACAAATGGTTAAATGTCGGATGTCGGTTGTGTGGGTATCACCTCGGCCTGCTCATTTTCCCAACCGTTCCTGCAGTTGTCATTGCCGTCTCCTCCTGGAGTAAGAGAAGCCAACGACGATGATGATTATTAAAAAAAACTATAAATAGACTGCTAGGCATAAAAGTATCCTTATTCGAGGGGTTTAGGAAATTGATTAGAATTTTAATTTTGTGTTAATGTCATTGTCCTAAGGTCTGTGATAAGTCGAATCAGTTATACACTAAAAAAGTGACCCGTGTCGGAAATTTCGCACGGAATGTGCATGGGATTAAAGTATTAATTCTTCTTTTATTACCAACGAATGAACAATGAGGCGCATGCAACCTTATTATGCTTCATAAAACCGTATGGAAAATGACCGACTTTATTTCATAAGCCTCCGTGAATCTAAAAACGGCAAAGTGTTTTCTGCCATATGTAAAATGCTTCCTTTTTTGTGCAGCAACTGATTCAAGGGATTTTAGGGAATTCATGTTATCAAACTGGGTTTGACACTTTGAGTCGTTCCTGTCGAGCTTGTCTCGCGAAAGAACACTTAACTGGTTGTCAATGTTTGGCAAAAGCCCGTACAGGACATTAATCTTACGCATTTTTTTAAATAATAATTCTAGTGGCCTTATTGAGGTCACGAGGACCAAAACCTTAGCATAAAAAAGGCAGTCTAACAAGTGCTAGATATGAAAATTGTCTTCCCCGGCTCGGGTGAAACTGAAAATAGGACAAATAAGGAACGACCGAATTGCTATATGCCGCCGTTCTTGTGGGTAGTGAAAAGTATAGCCTACGCACTGGTCGAAGAGATTTACACTTGGATAAACTTTAAAATAGGGGATGGGAGGGTCACTTAAAATACGACCAGCGATTAGTGAACAACTATTGAAGTGGCGATGAACGATGATCTCTTGAATGGAGCGCATAGGCAGACAACTAGAAAACGAGATTATTTTAAAAGATCTACGGAGGGTTAAAAAGACAGAATATTTAAGCTCGGGAGAAATTTCTGGAGCACAATGTACAATAAGTGGAATTATACAGGTTTGGACGCATGATTTGGGAAAAGCAAATTTGTGTTTATTGCATTGCTGGCAAGTGAAGCAACCCGTCGATAAACTGCACAATGCGCCCTGAACAATGAAAACGGGGGGCACCTGTTGTACTGCTGCATGTTCACCCTGGTCCTTGTTCCCTTGGAAATTCACGGACCGTATGTTTATTTTCTCAACGAAATGGAAATGCGCGCTTCTAATATTGGAAATTACGCGCAGGCTGTCTAGGTTGTCAGGTGTCTACCTAAAAAGGATGCTGGCGAAAGCGAATAATACAAGTCACAAAACTGGAAGTCCCCATGGTCGCGGCATTTCGTTTGCCATTTTACGTTGGAAAACATCAATGCAATCGTAAAAAATTAAATTCCCGCGAATTCCCACCGAAGCGCTGCACCACTCTCACGAACTCGCGGAAAAAGATGCCTACTGAAGCTCGTTGTTTCTTAAAACTGTTTCCAGGTACATCCACAGTGCGCCTCTGTCGTCAAGCGACACGGAGGAGGCTTCATGTTGTCCGAAACCGACTGTTTGAACGAGCCGGAACCATTCCGAGTTCCACGCGTGACATCTACTGTGTTTGATGATACAGCAGCCACTTCCATTACCCTTTTAGGTGACACTAGTGACCCCAGCACTTTTACTATATTCTCAAGAATCTTGATGGAAACATAATCTATCAAGCAGGCTTATCCTCTAGCTGGAGATGGCCGGACAAAAGACAGCCGGCCCCCAAGTTGAAAAATACTACTGAGTTGAACTTTTAAGTAAACGTCCGCAATTTCCTTTTTATTGGGGGTATGTTTGAGTGCCTAGAATCGAGGAAAATTGGTGGCCGGCGGTTCATTGGTTAACTGTGTCACTTGATTGATGGGCTTGACCGCGTGAAGTGACCGGCTCAAGGTGGGAGAAAACAGTGTCAGTTTTCCCTAAAACAAAATACCACATCTTCCTGCGACTGTGACGAAGAGCAGACCAGAATCATATCCACGGCTGAGAAGACTCCAGTTTCCCAGGTTTTTTTATATGTTTCCAATCGCCACTATTTAGATACGCAGGATCAAATGTAATCAAGCGATGAGCTTCTTGGAATGTTATTCAGGCCACCCTTTTTACACAGATGAAAGACCTCCATTTGCACATTTCGATTGGCAATGTAGCAGGTTTAGGTCCAATACGTGTCCAGGCTTAATGGACTTAGTCGGCTTTGAGATCACTCACTCGGTTTTCGTTACATACCAAAGTTGAAATATTGGCCCTTTTATCGGTATAAAGACCTTAAAATAATAATTAAAGACCAACTAAACAATGGAAGGTTTCTGCGGCTAGAACGTTGGCAACCCCTGGTCTAATTTAAAGTACGCATTTATGCGGTTTTAAGGCGAATATATGCCTCGATCGAAATCGAACCCCCATTTAAGAATCGAAATAAGCGTCTTTGAGTCTTTCAGTGCTGCATAAACAATTGATTCTTCAAAATAAGAAAACATTACATGTTATGAATCAGATTGGACTCATGGATACAAAAAACCGAAATTAGCAGCTGTATAACTATCAGATGTTTATTGTGAAAAGAACAGCTAACAATTAGGAGACCATGTGACACACACGAAACGTTCTTCACATTATATGAAACGGTTTTCTTGTCATACCTCGTATTTTTTATTGGTTGCTATGAAATGCAGACAATAAAACGGAGACTAGGGTTACCATAAAGGAACAGTCTCTTGGGAGTTAGAGAAATGTGAATTTATGATGACTATTTAGATAATAAGGGAAGGAATACACGCATCGTGCGGTGCATTGCTCAAAACCGCCCGTCGTTTGTTTAACAGTAGACTGGCGACACAGTTGGTCCTTGTGACATCAAGGAAGCATTTAAATTACCGAGCGAGCGAGCATAAGGTAGACATTCTTTATTTCACGAAAATCAACAAATTCAGTGAAACATTGTATCAATTTCTGCGGCACATCCTGTGGCACATCTGTTTCTCCGCGGGGAACTGTTTTTTTTTCATTCTTGGAAAAAGACCACTTATTGGCGAAACCATGTATACAGCAGCGATATTAAAAAGTGGTGGTCGCGTATACGGTGGCGACCAAATGGCAAAAATCACTATCGGGATGCCCTTCGATTTCTTTTACCATTTTCCTTACTTTATTGTAGTCTTTATGACTTGAAAACTAAATATCGACTGTTACAAAGTCTCCCTCCCCCCATTACTCTGCAAACAGTATAATGATACCCATTACGGCAAATTCCTGTCCAACCTGGAAGCAAAGCATGTTTTTTTATTCCATTTGCTTCTTTACTAATTTCTATACAATCTCCAGCTTCTATTGGTTTATAGCAGAAATCGACCTCCGAAAAACATGTCTCGACAATCTAGCCTGTAACGAAAAATCAACCTTGTTCTAATGGCCAATCGATGACTACTTTCAAGATTAATTTTAAGGAATCATACTACAGAAGAGCAAGACTTCGAGGCTCCAATTAAAAGAGCAGTCATTTGGGTTTTAATTTGTCTGTTTCGGTTTTTATAAGACGGGTTACAGCGGAATGTAAGGGTTCACATCAACACGCCAGCTGGATAAAAACATTTAAAATAACCCATGCTCTTAAAGTCATGTGTATTTGTAGACGGCATTTTATTGGAAGGGGCCCTTCATAACTTAAAACAATGCAATATCTCCATGTTTAAAAGCAATCGAATTGAAACATTTTCAAACTGCTTAATATTTCCTTGACGATTTTGTGCATGTACAAGTTGTGACAAATAACTACAATATTATTGTCTTCACTTTTCGGTATAGTTGTTGATTGCTTGAAATGTGCTATTAACGAATGGGGGCATCATTCATCAAGCGGAAAATGGGGTGTTGGTGTGTTTGAGATTTAACAATCGAACCAGTCCGGGGCGAATCAATTGAAAAAAAACCCAGAAATTTGAGCCTTGACAATCTATATATATATCGAACCGTGAGAGCGGACGGATAAGACGTGTCTGAGAATACTCGGGCTCATGTTTATCCGTTCTTCCGACACGCCCCAAAGGTAAGTCTTATTGTACCGGGTTATGGGTAAAGCAAAAGCAAGCAATCGCTGCATTTTACAGTCCCGATTTTTTAGTGGGTGGGGTGTTTGTTGGTCTGTCAATATTCTGAACCACAGCTTCAAAGCGAGCAAAATATAAATTCAGCTGACATTTTCTGTGGAGGTTATAATGAAGGAGAATAGTCGAACCAATTACTCATAAACTCGCCAACCTTCCAAATGGTCCTCCAAGTGAATCATGGGGTGAGAGCAATACTCTACTGTGGCGTACATTGTTTTCAAGTAGTCGTGAGACATTTAAACAGGTTATTTAAAAATGACTCAAATAGCTTTTATTATTACTCTTATTACTTATTCTGAATCTTCTATGCGTGATCGCCAGTTCCTGTTTTAACTTTGTGTGTTGTACATTTTAAAGCTGAAGGTTTAGGACGTCGTGATGTCAATAAAGGAAATCTAAAGATTTCTATAATCGAATTAGGGCCATTTAAACCATCCAAAATGTTCCGATATGACATGTGAATTATTATTATTATTATATTCGCTTTATTAAGGTCACGAGGACCAAAAATTTCAGCATTCAAATTTACAATAAACAAACATGTTACAGGACGTAACGATTATACGTAGAAAATGCAGAACAAGTTAAGAAGAATAAAATAAGTAACATCAAGGTAAATTAGCAAGAAAGGCCAATTTAACCCACGAAGTATATAAAGTTTGGCAAACGGGAAATGGCGGCCATTGAAAGGCCCTATCGAAAAAGCGCGCCAAAAAAAACTGCACTTATTGATGCTGGTTGGTTTTTGGGGCCATTTTAGATAGTAATGAAAAATACAAAATACAATGTTCAGTATTATAATTACAATTTGAAACTGTCAATGAAAAACGTGTTTGATTATGGTCGTGATACAAAATACACTTCAATATCGGAGAAAACGCAAGAATAACATCGAAAAATATTTGTTATCAAACAAGTAATGAGATTTAAAGGAAAGATACCAAACTTAATTAGGAAAACTATTTACAGAAGTCCGAAACTATTAAAATACACATTTAATGCGGCTGTTGAGAAACGCCTTAGTTAGTAATTAGGAGTAAGACTAAATATTATAAAACCATTTGATTCAAACATCCACGAATGCCCTAGGTAACCTTATCATAATAAAGGTTTACCTCGAATTTTCGTTTTAAATTTTTCCGCTCAGCTTCAATCTGTTAAAAACCAATCCCAAAAATCCCCAATTCATTCCTTTTTACTCTCTGCCATGTGACAATGCTTAAGTTAAACAATTGAATCTGTGACAGTGCTCTTAGAGTGACCGTGAGGCCCAACGAAAATCATTATGTTTTAGCCCGTAACCATAGTTCTGGAGAGTTGGCCTGAGCAGACTAGATTATCACCAGGCGTGAAGTTGGATTTATACAAGGCCAGTTGGCCATAAAGGTATCAGAATGGTGCGACAAGCGACGTGGTAACCATTTACCCCAGCATAGTTACAGGAAGGAGAGAAGAAACCTAATAACATAATAGATATTTCTTGGAAAAAAAAATGTTTCCCTACACGAAATAATAAAGTAGTAAAGGCCTTTATGTTGACGTGAATACAGTGTGCTCTGCCATTCACAGTTAAACACCCAACTCCTACTGCTAACCGTTTAAAATAGACAAAAAATATGACCCTCCGAGTCCTTGCGTCGAGGAATGGCCTAAACAAAAGCTTTAAAAAAACGGTTACTTTTAAAGTTGTAAACCGAAACTCCAATAATCAAATCACGCCACATCTCATTTTGACATGACTGTGTCCAGATCCCCAAATGACATTTAAACACGGTTAGCGTCCCCCCTCTTATTATAACATTGACACAGAAGCCCCATTTTTGACAACTTCGGAAAAATTAACTGACTATTCTCCAAAAAAGGAGACTTTCTTTTGTGTGCCTAATGGCGGCATCAGTGGCCCTATCCCAACCAATCTCTGAATCCGGGCCACGCAAACAACGTCATCTTCTTGTCAAGGCTACCCTGCCAAAGGTACTGAAACCTCTACGAACTAACCTCTGATCTCTGAGAACGTCAGGCAATAAGACGAAGACAAAAGGTCTCCGTCATTTTTATCTTTTTTCCCGAAGTCACTGAAAAAAGTGAAAAACCTTAGAGAACAGATAACATAGGGGATAAACTTGATGATGTCTGCGTAGAAGCTTTGAGCTAGAGTGCATTAGGATTATAGTCTTTTTAGGAGAATTGATAAGATCGGAGCTTTGGTCGAATATTGCCCTCTAAGTTCTGAATGTACGATATTCGGGTGGCGGAAACTGTCTCGCGCGCGTTATGGACAAGGCCTTCTATGGCCGCCATTACCTCGTTGTTATTTCCTCCATTCCTATTAAACATTAAAATGCTGAAAGTTCTGGTCTGTGTGACCTTAATAAAGCGTAAACATTATTATTATTAAAAATTATTAAAATTATTAACACTGTCGTTGACTTAAGCACAGCGCCTTGTATCAAACCGCAGTTATTTGGCAAGGAGGAGGAGGCTTCATTTCCGACTCTAACGTGTTGGCGCCAGTTAGAGAAATATGTTTGAAGCCAATTAATCAACTATCCTACAACGCCGTCTTCACATAGTTGAGAAAGAATGCGGCAGCGTGAGATAGTGTTGAAAGCAGAGGTGAAGTCCAAGAAAACTCCCTTGACGGCTTTCGCTCCGGCATCAAGTGAAGAGTGGATGGTGTGTGAAAACGTAGTCACGGCGTCCAGAGTGCTTCTATTTGATTTCTAAGCAAACTGGAACGGGTAATCGGCAGTTTTTAGCGTGTCATACAATTTAGAGAGGAAGTGCTTGTTAATCATGTTCAACCAGACGTGGTGGCGATAGGTCTAAGCTTCACCGGTCCAGCGGAACTACAATACTATGGATAATCTATTATTCAAATTAAATAAATGTTAAAATATGATGCAATATCTATGCATAAATAAACTATATTTATTTCATATTAACTCAGCACTACCTTGTTTTTTTCTGCCGATTATTACTACTTAACATTTCGGTCCTCGTGGTCACAATATTGCCATTACGTGCATATATATATATATAATTCACTTAAAACGATGGTTGTGGGAAAATTTAGCTTCAAGCGACAATGCTGCCGGAGCGACGTAAAATATTTTACAATTGTTGAGCCCGCAAAACACCTTAGTCCTTGGTGGTGGAATTATGCATTTACTGAGTTTTTTGCCATTCCACATTTATTTTTAGATATTACGGATCACGGGGACCGCCTACAATGACAGCTGCACCGAGATCCCCAAGAGTGGGATATCAATGCGCAGAAGACGTTAAAAAAGATAATAACGAAACAATATAAACAGATGAAGCGCTTCGTTGCTTAAAATAGCCTTATTGCAGTCGTCAATGCCATTTGGGTTTAACAGGTTAGTGCTGACTGTTTTCGTCCACGTGGCTGCAATAAATTAATTGAATGAATTAATTAATAAATTAATAATTAATTGACTCACGCTAACTGAAAATAGGATATCAGAAATTTCTTCTCCGTTACCAGAGAGCTTCCAGTCTTCGAAGTTCAAATGGACGTTGCACTTGGAAATTAAGATAGAGAATAATGTTTTAGTTGCTCACTCTGTGTGACGACGTACCCTCCCGAGAATGTGAATGAATAGGAATCAAATACAAATTTGCTCTGTTATCTCCTACTAGAGCACAGACCGGTTTCAGGAGGGCTTTCCATGCAGATACACGTAGCAGCGTCCCCAGCTAATCCCGAGGAATCGAACCCTGGTACCTAACCAACAGAGCTAGGATGCTGACAACTACTCATTGGGTCAATGAATACAAATATGTTAACCTGAACAGTACTCACGAGCATTCAAACTTGGATTTTGCCGGTAATTTATGCGGAAATGTTTGCGTTTAATAATGTGCCTATTGTAAAATACAAGGGCTCGAAGGTTTCCTGAATAGGAATTAATGAAACTCCCATGCGTTAAGTGATTGTTATTCTTGCAAGTGCTCCTCGTTATTTACATTTACACATTTATTTGGAGATATAACTGATCCAAGAGACCACGAAGGTGTATATCACTGTGGCGAACTCGTTTGAAAATGGTAACGGTTGGTATCACAACGCATTAAGCATTTAGTTGGTTAAACCAACCTCGGTATCGCATCCCAACACTGAAATGCGTTATGAAAAGAACGCAAATTTACACGGTGAAAGCGAGGCCTATAGGCGATAACGTCCCAGGCTTTACTCGTGATTCAAACCCACAAACCAACCAGCATATTGATATATTGTAACGAAAACATTAATATTCAGCTATTGTTTTATAAATGAGCCCTCACAAATCAGTCTTTTTACGAAAACAACAATAACTCCATTTTATGACCATGTATCAATCCACTTAACACTCCTAGACCACGTGAAAGTGTCCAGATGTGTTTTTTTGAATAAAATTTGACTAATTAGGGCGTCTGATGTCTAGAAAACAACCTGAGTGCGTGGATGAGTGTCTACGAAGCTCAACACGGTAGCAAATGTGCTAATGGGTTTGAAAGTCGGTAACATAATCTCTAAAATAATTTGTTTATCCCAACGAACATTTTATCCTGTCGACGTCACGCAAACACATTAAGACAGTCTGCGATGATATAATCAACCACCGTGAGCAATTTCGGAAATAGATGGATTCGGAAACCCAAAAAGCACAAATCTAATAACCATCTTTCGAGTCGCTGATAGTCGAGCTCTGAGTGGTGGACGTGTTGGATAAGACGGAACAGGGTGGGCAGTGAATCAAGTTCAAATTCTAAATAAAGTTGAAATAATGTTTCAGTTTGGTTATTTATTTATTTATTAATTTATTGGAGTCGACCTGGACAACGAAAGATTGGCAATTAACTATCGTCTAATCATGCATAAATATGCACTATATTTGCCTGTCAATCAACCATTTCGTTGTGTTTTGCAAAGCCCCATTTCGTAGATAATTTATTTTCAATTAATTTCAGGGAAACTTAAATATCTGGACAATCCAATCACAAAATATATGCTGCTCTCAGAGATTCGTGAAACCAAAAATAGCGACCTCATCTTCCATTTATACAAACACAACAATAAAAAACAAAATTATTACTAACAAATGGGGTTAATGTTTTCTTCATTCGTCAATCAACCAGGACAGCTGGTAAATATGCTACCAACTATATGGTGAAAGTCTCATGGGAATTAGAGTAAATTGAATTCATGCAGACGAATTTGGTGATTAAAGAATTAACCGATTCAGTTTCCCAAACAGCCTCTTCAAATCCCAAGTGCTGTTCAAACTTCCATTGCTTGTTATACCCTTTGTATGGTGAAAGACTCGGTGGCCTTGATAAAGTCATGAAATCACAATTGCTATTTTAAATCATTTAACGCTTCGCTACTCTAATGCCATTTGGTATAGTTAACCCAGGCAATGGAACTATGGAGCGACATGACCCAAAGCGACTCGGGGGTTTGCGGAATCAGGGTCTATCTGGTTGTTCTTTTGTCACGCAATGTCTCTTCAATGCAGTAGTGATTATCGAGGTGATAGAACACTACTCTTGGAGTGGATCTCCTGGACCGTCTAGTCTTTAGCCGGGATTAGCCAGCATAAAACTGGGAGGGAAAGGCAGACAGCCGAACAGTTTGGATTGGCGGCTTTGTTGAGGCTGAGGATGAGTCGGCGTGAGGTTTGGCCCACCTGTCAAGCGGTCTACCGGGATGTGGCCGCTGTTGATGCCAGCGACGAGGAGCCATCTACGTTGAGTGTGCTGAGTGTAAATTGCATCAATTCAACGTTTTAATTGTTTAAATTCAAATGCTCTACGCGATATTTCCAAACAGGTTTGCGGACGTTATAGCGAACACTGGCGGTGATATAACCACACACACACACACACACACACACACACACAACGAAGACACCTTTTATAAATAGTTGGGATTATAGCTCATTTAATCTGCCTTCGCCCGTCGTCGTTGTTTGTAGGGATTTATGAGCCGGCTAACTGGACTTCACAGTTAATAAACCTTTCACGGGTAGTCTTGGGAACCTGGTAGACCTATGTCCTGGTGCCATGTCTGTGGCGTCGCTTTCTCCTCTTTACATCGCGGAGGTGGAAGGTGAGGTACTTATAGCGAATACAGAATCGAGCGCGTAAGGCAAGGCGGCCGAAGCCGACAGGTGGTGGAACAGGACCTCCTATTCCTGGCTGTGGATCTCCTGATTCCTCGCTGTCTGCAGTCGGGATGAGCCAGAATGCGTTGGAAGGCAACAAGAGACTGTCCCCCAGCAGTTTGGGTTCTGGGAAACCCTAAAATAGTTAAGCCAGCCTAACGAGTCGTTAACAGCGCCATGCAGACAGAAGCTGCATGGAGCTGCACAGCCGAAAGGGTTATTTTATGCTGGGAATTTCCACCATCTCCGTTGCATGAGAAACCCGACACAATCCTGGAAGTAGCGCTTCTCCCTGGTACCCAATGCAGCCCATCCGAACGTGTTGTATCGTTTTTTTGGCAAAATGCAACAAGGTTTCATGAAATGCACTTTAAATCTTGTAGGAGATTCGCCTTTTCATGTTTCTCTCCCTAGTGAGGCATATTGAGTTAGTAGGGCGTAAGCGAGTGCCTCTTCAGTGCCAGGCGTACACATTTTGCGACATAAGTGTCCCACAGACGCCAATTGGTTAAGGTCACTGACGTCGCTAGGCTCGATCAGAATTCTTTCCCATCCAAACACGACAAGTATTTCAAAAAAGTTCTGTTTTGGCCTCATCTGACAATATGACATTTTCCCAATGCTCTTCTGAATCACCCAAATGCTCTCTAGCAACTGCAGCAGGGTCTTGGTCAGGAGACGTCTCTTGTTTGGTTATTTAATTCCACAACCTCCTCGTCGGGGGCTGTTACGCTATTAAATTTATGATTACTAATACAATTACCAATTAAAAACCGTTTCGTGGAGTTAAACCAGGTACCGAGGCCACAAAGGCATGTTCAGAAAGTGCCTGACAAACTACTACAAATGTTAACGTCTTTAACACGTAGAATCCATCAACTCATTCGAGTGATAAACGACCGCTTCACCGAAACTAACTGTAAAACTAACAAGCACCTTGTCTTTACTCTTAACATTTCCCTATTGTACGAAGATCATGCCGATGTCGTATTCGTCGACTGTGGTCTCTTGAAGACACTGGTGGATAAGTGCAAATAACGCCGCCTTTATCAAGTTGCCAGACTTATTGTTCGACGGATAAACATGTGAAAGATGTTAACCTTGTCAATGAACTGACAGAGACATTGGTGATTCAAACGTGTCTCCGTCTCCTACACTATGTAAAATCCCAATTCCCACCATGAACCATTTTATTTGTCAGCTGATTTAATGCTGAATGGTTTAATGCCCGTTTCCTTAATTATATGGGTGTAATATGTGTTTTCACAGCTTCGTCTATGGTGAGGGGATTTTAAACAAATACAAAAACATCTTTCAGACTCCTAGTTTTACTAGCTAGTGCATACAAAAAAAGTATTGGATGCATCCCAACTATCCAGTTGGCTTTATAACTAAACACGACTCCCTTTCCGTCTAATAACACCTAGTTTTCAAAGTACATCTCCACTATTTAAGAAGAACTTCTGATCTCTGCCCCTGTATTTTGTGTTCCGATTATTTGTGAGCATTCCTTTGCTCGGTTTTCAATTAAGTAGCCTTTCGAGTGCTCTTCCACTGAAGTTCCCCCTCCACAAACCCAGTTATTACACGAGAGCAGATAAAAGACGACACCTTCAAAACAAAATACTAGCCTCATACCACGGTTTGTTCAAGGCCATGTTTTGAAGTTGTTAACCGCAAATGATGGAAAATGTTTGGCTCCAATGCCCAAAAACGTGTCCATGAATAATAATAATTGTAGCGGCTTTATTGGGGTCACGAGGACCAAAACTTTCAGCATTAAACAAGCCAGTGTAAAAAGTACTAGATATGAAAATTGTCTTTTAGTTACTGCTTCCCCTGCTCTGGTGAAACTATAAATCGGGACAAATAAGGAATGACCGAATTGCGATATGCCGCCGTTCTTGTGGGTATTGAACGGTATAACCTACGCATTGGTCGAAGAGATGTACACTTAGATAAACTTGAAAAGAGGGGATGGGAGGGGTCACTTAAAATACGAGCAGCGATTAGTGAACAACTATTGAAGTAGAGTTTAACGATTATCTCTTGGATTGAGAGCATAGGCAGGCCGCTAGAAAACGAGATTATTTGAAAAAGCCTACGTGGGGTTAAAAGGTCAGAACATTTAAGGCCGGGGAAACTTACCGGGGAGCAATATACAATCATGGGAATTATACAGGCATGGACAAAGGTTTTTATGTGGCTAGAGCTTAAACCAAGTCTCCTGAACCGGCGAACTAAGATACCGAGGCGACGACATTTTCAGAAGACGGCATCCACATGATCACTCCATGATAACCGACTGTTAAACATTACGCCGAGCAATTTCGATTTTGAGCTCGAGGCGAAATTATGCAGTGAAGAGATTTCAAAATGTTCAAAATCGGCTCTCAGGGAAAAAGTAATGGATATGCATTTCGATACATTCAACAGAAGACCATTCTCCGAAGATCGCTCGAGTACCCCAGTGACTGCCTGCCCGAGCTGTTGAGAATCACCAATCGTCTTGCAGGCATGGTATAAAGTCTTCCGCATATTTTATTAGTGTCACGTCGTAAGGGGACAGAAGGCAAGACGTTTAATGCTTAAAAAAGGAATGGAGATAGCACGGAACCTTGTTGTACACCGCAATTATTTGGCAAGCAGGTCGAGGCTTCATTTCCGACTCTAACGTGTTGGCGTCGGTTAGAGAAATATTTTTGATGCCAATTAATCAACCATCCTTCAACGCCATCGTAAAATATTTGGGAAAGAATGCGGGAGCCTGAGATTGTGTTGAAAGCTGAGGTGAAGTCCAAGAAAACTCCCTTGACGGCTTTCGCTCCGGTATCAAGTGAAGAGTAGATGGTGTGTGAAAACGTAGCAACGGCGTCCAGAGTGCTTCTATTTGATTCATAAGCAAACTGAAACGGGTAATCGGCAGTTTTAGGCGTGTCATACAATTTAAAGAGGAAGTGCTTGTTAATCACTTTCAACCAGACAGATGAGTTGGCGATAGGTCTTTACTTCACAGGTCCGGCGGAACCATTGGCCGGTTTCGGAATAGGTGTTATAGTGACATCTCTCAATTCCGAAGGAAAGGAGCATTCTCCTAACGAATGATTGTCGAGCCGGGTGACAATCAGTGAAATCTTGCGGTTACTGATTTTAAGTACCGCTGGCATAAATATGTGATCCAGATTGACATCCCGAAGAAAGGTTTCTTGCAGACAGACCACGCTGACAGGTTTAAACAGAGCAGTTGTTAGCAAAGAGTGAACATTATCAACTTTGTTGAGAATCGAACGTACATTAAAGGACGCAAGAGCTGGAAGTGATGTATTTGTAGGATAGCGACTGTGAACAGCATTAAGCCAACCAGCTGGATGCTTGGGCTTGGTGTGAATTAGTGATGGTGGGGAGACTGTAGTAGTTGTAGACCTCTACAAAGTGAAACCAGTGGCCTTTTAAAATGTTTGCAAGAATTGCAAATGCTTTTTAAAAACCATGTTCCCCTGCTCATAAAATAAATAGGAAAGCGTATTTAAGATCAGGAGGACCAAAACCTCCAGCATTCAAACATATGTCACATAAGATGATTGACGAGAGAGACAGTGTCAAAGGCACCACAAATGCCTGCAACGGCTAGTCCCTCGAGTAACTTATTTCGCCTAATTCACGAAAAACGAGACATCCGTCGTCACATGGAAACCTCCAAGAGATTACATTCTCCGAATATGGCATGAAAATGATCAGCGCAGGATAACATAATGTTGAGCATAAAAAGAAGCTTCTGGTTAGTTGGAAAGATAATGGCAGCGAGCAGTCCGGGGAGATCTACTCCACAAAGTCCATCACCAGAAATGGGGTTCTTTTAAACCAAAGGGAGTTTAGTTGTTAAGCCAACAGGACAGCTGGGATGCATGGAATATTTTTTGTTTGCACTAGGTGGTGAATCGAAAAATGTCTGGAAAATGTCTGTATAAATGTGTATATTTTAAACCAACATCATGATCCGCCAGCGTCTCCAAGAGATTACAGTCGACGAATACGGCTTCCAAATGATAAGCGCATGAGACCTAAATGTTCAGAACATAGACGAGCTGGTGGTTAGATGGAAAGGTAAGGGCAGTGTCGAGTCCAAAGCGATCTCATAACAGAAAAGAGGTTCTGGTACATCACATAGATCCTTGGCGCATTGCTTGTAGATGGTATCCCCTAAAATATCACACAGATCTTCTCACAGGGGAGGAACGTTGCTGTTCACTTTGTCCACATTGTTGCTCTGATGATCCCCTAGAGTTCTATTTGTTTTATAATTGAAAACAGCAACTCCAATTCCATGATTATTGTCTCTATTTGAGAACAATCATGTTATTGTTTTTTTATTGTTTTGGTCGTACAAATGAAACAAGTGGTCTAATGTTTTAGGTTTCACCAATCAAGATCAATTAAGATAATGAGATTGCTTGACAATTAACGACTTAAAACGCCTTTTATGCACCTGTCCATAAAATTAATTTAAATACGCAATTAAGGAAGCGGACGCCAAACCATTCTGCATTAAATCAGCTGACAAATAAAATGGTTCATGGTGGAAATTGGGATTTTACATAGTGTAGGAGACGGAGACACGTTTGAATCACCAAAGTCTCTGTCAGTTCATTGACAAGGTTAACATCTTTCACATGTTTATCCGTCGAACAATAAGTCGGGGAACTTGATAAAGGCTGCGTTATTTGCACTTATCCACCAGTGTCTTCAAGAGATCACAGTCGACGAATACGACATCGGCATGATCTTCGTACAATAGGGAAATGTCAAGAGTAAAGACAAGGTGCTTGTTAGTTTTACAGTTAGTTTCAGTGAAGCGGTCGTTTAAACCAGCTGCGGGTATTCTGAAATACAAAACGTTGAGTCGTTTCTATTTTTCCTCCCAGCATGTGTATTTCGGTGGCCGCATACTGGACTAAAGAGGAAATCTACTCGTTGATTCAATGTTCAGAACGGCGGTTCTTTTCAACAACATAGATCATGCAACCTTGAGAATTACAAGGTAACACCTGATTCCGCAAACTCCCAGTAGGGATCAAATATGCTGTCCCATTAATCTGTGCACGTTGGGTCACACTGCTCCGTTATTGAAACTTTTGAAAATAGCTATTGCAATGTAATCGTTTTTTTTGAGGCCATAGGAAACATATATTTCAGCAATAAACGCTACCACACAATAATGGGAATGGGACTGCCGATATAATATGAGACGCAGACCTTTTGAGCAATATACAGCTCAATCCCTATATTCTTTCTTTTATCACCGAAATAGTCCGTAGCAATTGACCCGCAACACTGTCACCCTATCATAGACCGGATATTTCCCAACTGTTCTGGTTACTTCATGACTGACGAAATCACCAACCCCAATTTCATTTTCATTGTCTCTATTTTTTTAAAAACTTTATTGTTTTTTGATTGTTCGTTTAAATGAAGGATAAAGTGGACTTATTTTTGTTTCGCCAGTCTCTGACAGCTGCACAAGTTTTGTGAATCGATGGTCCCGATATCAACGTACGTCTGAAAGTAAGTGGAAATAGATTACCCACAAAATGGGGGTGCTGTAAGAAATAAAACTGACAATGTTCTATATATCCTACGCATGATAAAGCGATCGATAATGACACATCTTGCGTTGTCGTCCAATAAATAAATAAATGAACCTTTTTTGCAGACTTCGAGGTTTTTTTAAAAAAAGAAGAAAAAAAAGAAACTTCTAAATAACAGGATTATTTTTCAATGTTATCTCGAATTCAATCTTGATCACTCGCCGCTACGTCTCATCCAACACGTCCACCGCTGAGGGCTCGACTGTCGGCGACCCGAAAGATGGTTATTAGACTTGTGCTTTTTGAGTCTCCGAATCCATCTATTTCCGAAATGGCTCACGGTGGTTGATTATATCATCCCAGACTGTCATGGAGAAACAAACAAGTTATAGATCATGTTACCGAATTCCCAACCCATTAGCACATTTGCTACCGTGTTGAGCTTCGTAGACACACAACCACACACTCGGGTTGTCCTCTAGACATCAGACGCCATAATTACTATTTTGGTCAAAAACACATCTGGACACTTTCACGTTGTCTAGGAGTGTTTAGTGGATTGATACAACGGTCATATTGGTCATAACATGGAGTTGTTATTGTCGTCGTAAAAATACAGATTTGTGAGGGCCAATTTATAAAACGATAGCTGAATATTCATGTTCTCGTTACTGTTAAGGTTAATGCATTCATATTTATATTTATTCTATCAAGGCAAGTCTATACACCAGGTGTTGCGAGCAACTAAACCATTATCCTCTTCCGGCATTCCAGATACATTTAATTTTGGAGCTTGAATACTGTCAGCTCTCGAATTCCGGATAAGGCGTTTCTGATTAAATCGAATATTCAAATATTAATTACGATTCACAGGGTGAAAAGAATTTAACGACGATGATGATGATGTCGTTTATAACTACATTGGGAAAAGGCGGCTATAGCCTACTGAAACCCAAGTGATTGAGGAATTTTTCTCGAGATTAATTTTGATGTTCCCAACCACGAAAAGTGGGAACACTCAATTCGTGCGTCTTGACCGTGCTCTTTTCCACACTCTATCACAAGAGAACAGCGAATCATTCAGGACTTTTATCATCAAGCGACTCCTTGCAAATTCCATCTCTGAACATCTCCATATTGTTCGTCAGGACAGGCAGCTTGCTAAAGTCAACGACGCAGAGTAATAACAACAGTGTTATGCACCGAAAATCCTACCTTTAGAACTTAGAGGGTAATATTTGAACAATGCTCCGATGTTATCAGTTCTCCTATAAAGCTTCGACGCAGAAAGTATCCAATTGAACAATTAAATTACTTCGGACCGATGCTTACCGTGTTCTAAGCACCACTCTTGACAAGAGAGGCACTGAGTCATCCACGGCGATGTAAACGATATCTTTGATGGGTTTACAAAAGCAAACTAATTCTAATGGATATACCCTGGTTGCTGGCATTGCCTGAAGAATTTCAGTTACTCATTTTATTCAATTATTCTCGAAAATTGTCGTCCGTACTTCGAAATACATTCTCCGGAAATGCCTATTTCGATGTGAATAATTGGGACAAAAGACGTGGTGTCGTACAATTCCAACTTAAGAAATGTCGACTTCAACCATTCTTCAAATTCCGCATATGACGCAGTGGCGTTTTGCCGCGTATTGCTGATCACCAATCTGCAACCAGCCAGGTTGCTTTATCCATTGAAAGAGTTCTTAAATCTTTTTAAATTGGCTCTGTTTCTACCGGTGGACCAAGAAGTTTATTTAGTAACTCTGCTCTGAATACATTCTCATTCTTATCCCGCCACTTACGAAACAGGAAACCGTTTCTGAATGCCATAGGAGCGCGAACGGCGGCGTCCAAGCGTCCCAAACAACGAAGACGCAAAGACCTAGCTCTACGGCGCAATCCCCAAGTCTTCCGACGGATAGCGGTGACAAGGAGCAGCTCAACTGTCCACGTCATCTGCGATCACGTTTGTTGCTCCTGGGGTCCGCAATGGCCCTCCCGACGTCAATTGTCAACGTGTCGAACAGGTTTCCCTGGAATTCCTCCAACAAGTCTTGCAGCTCCCACATCAGTAAAAAAACCCTCCAGTGCTACGACGACTATCTCGTTAGTGTAGCCCGCTTTCATCGTAAACCGAGAAGCATGATCCACGGCGTCAACGCTGTCCGCCAAGTCATTGCAATTTGACCTGCCAAAGGTCCATCACGCTTCTTCGTGATGGGAGGGTTTGGGGAAGACATTTGCTCCTCCAAAAAATTCTGTTATTTAAATAGTGCCCTTCATTAATTCCTCTAACGTGCAGAAAACCACGCCACGTTAAAAGGTGGCCGCACCGATTGTCCGCCCTCATTGGCTGACAGGCCTTACTGCCAAATACCAAATAACGCCTGTTATTAAAGGAGGCTGTTCAGGTCAACTCTCTAGAACTACTCCGGAGTCTTCTCTCTTCAATGTATTACGGATGTCGGGGGCTATGACAGAATGTTGTGCTGGAAGAATAATCTTCTCAGACGACGTTAACGTGCTCAGGAGAGCCGATTTCGTCGACAGAAATGGCCCGGCGTCAGGCCCTGCTTCAACTGCAGCGGCAGCAACGACGGCGAGATCGCCCGACTGAGGAGGTGGCCCAAGGTCACTCGCCAGACGCGAAGGCTGTCCAGCAGCCCTGTTCTGCGGCCTCCGCATCCTCTCCAACCACCAACTCCTCATCCCCCATTTGTAATCAAAGATTGAGGTGTTTGAAACCCACGTTTTTCATCGACTCGCTACTATCAGATCAAGGCGGAATTCGATGAAAAAGTCATAGACCCATTGTCATTATGTTTTTTCGGTGTGTGCGAGATTCAGAGAATGTTCAGTTTGATTTGTCTATTTATCTAGTAAAATCACCATGGGAATATTAATGTACCGAACTAGCTGTGACGTATTTTAACAAAATTAAGAAGGGTGTCATTCAAGTTCTAAGTTTTAAAAAAAATTCAAATTAAACACCCATTTTAATGATATGTTTAATAATAAATATAGTAGAGTGTCTACAATATATAAATAATAAATGGTAGATTGAAAATGTCCCCGCCGCGTGTACGCCTACAGATGGTTTTGTTGAAACATCATCTTCTTAGACGAAGCTCATTTTCTTTTTCAATTATGCCGAAATTTCATAGAACATTTTGCTCCAAGAATCGACATCTGTTAGCGAGCTCGCTGCGGTGGACATTTGTAATGCCGACACAGATTATGATATTCCATTCCAAATCCGTGATAAAGTTTAATTTAAAAACCAGAAAATCGAACTTGAATGACCTTGCATGATCAGTGGCGTGCGTGGCTGTAAAAATAGGCAGGAGGTTTTGACAACGAGACAATTATTTATTGGGAATCATGAGAGAATTGGTGGAATGAAAAATAGTTCTTCTTGGGGAATTACCCGGTTCCCAGACAAAAATATTCTTAGATAATCCTAAGATATATTAAATCGTCAAATGTTTAGATAAATCAGTGGCTCGATTGGCATAATCCAAATGTGAATATGTATTTTATTGGGTTTTGAAGGCTTTAACGCCATGAAGAAACTTAGCTAATAAAAGGTAAGGGAACTCAAAGATGATCGTTCAGAGGAAGATGTCTGTCAGATTTAGCTACGGCGATCACTGAACTACATATTTTAGTTTTCTTGTTCACCAGCAAACCCAAGAAAACTGTGGTTGGCCGCCTGGGGCTACTCTGCGTGCAATAAATTCTGAGTGCTCGACTGCAATTTCTTCACAAATTAGCTGGATTGTCGCCGTGGGCTTTTGCTTGGAGGGAGGTAGGTAGGTGGGGAGTAAAATTGCGACAGTTGGTTTGTCGGTCAAATCCACTGGCGTGAAGATGCCCAACACTGGTAACTTATCGCGCTGCTCGAGTTTAGAGAAACCAGACCAGCATGAGGCTGAGCGTGCGCTGATGGTTAAGCCAGTGCTTTTAGAAAAGAATCCATCGATTTTGAAGACAAAGCGTTTCTGTAGTTCTGAGCTCTCGAGTTGATCATCTGGATGGAGCGCCCGTGCGAAGGAAAGGTGTTCTGATTTATTTCGGTTTAGAAACAAAGTTTTTGTCGAGCTTGATGTCGCCGTTTTCTCGCAGAGATTCTCGAGCATCTGCACACAGGTTTTGCTGGTGGCACCGTTGAACAGCGATACTGCGGCCATAAACCTGCGAGACTATGAATAGAATCCATTCAGACCATTGTAGCCCGTTTATCGCTGAAGACCTTGTGATCGTCGATAGCTGTTCCCGATACCACGAAGTCTTCATTAATTCGCGGCTCTCGCTTCCTTTACTCAAATTGCCGCCGTCCATTTCATTTTCGGGGGAATATGCCACGAGCCTCGAGTATCCAGTTTGCGTGGCGTTGGGTACTAACGTGGCTTAGGCTGATTTCACGTGTTGGCGACACCTAGACACCCTCGTTCAACGATTTTGCCGAAAACTGCAGTTTTAGCATCAGATCTTCCTTTCAATTCTCCTCTCCCGTTACCTTCTTTGGATTGAAGGAGTGTACTGGATATCTATTCTTTTGCTCCAATATCACTCCGCATGCGGTAACGAAACAGCCTCTGGGAAGAAGTCTGCGAAATGTGAACCTTAACGAAATGCAACGGTTCCCAGACAACTCCCTTCACGAAGAAGTGTGACGGACCAGTTGCAATGACTTACCCAAACGTCTCGGTCGTAGTGTTAACTGTTTCATTAGCTGGGGATTTGTGTCTTTCTCTGAGATAGAGTTGAATAATGATTGTGCGCGGCAGTTCACGGAGGTCATAATCGGGTCGCATGCCAATTGGCTCATCCGGTACAATGATTCGAGCATATTTGCGTTGCGACTTTAATCATAATATTTCAGGGTAAAATTTTCAGTAGTTTATTAATGATTTACTGTTGTGCCACTGGTCGAAAAACCAACTCCACGTAGCCCACCGAAAACGCAGTTTTTTACTATTTTGTTTTAATTTTCCGAAAACCTCAGATCCGTCTGAAGTCAGGCGGGGAGGGGGGGGGGTGCTTAAAGTGAAACAAATTCCCACTAATTATAAGATTAAATCATAGATAAATAAATAAAAATGATTGCCTATAACCCGCCTATTCTCGTGTCTTTTTGCGCTTCTCATTTCCCTCCAACATAGACGGCTGTCTCCAAACCACTGTCGGGCATCTACGACTAACGGTGCTTTGCGGCCTCATCTCCAGCTAGAGAATCATCCGTTTTGTTGGATGTCGCGGATCGCGACAACCCTGTGAGCGGCGATGGTGGATGGATTTGCAGTCCTGGTTCCCGAGACACACGCCGTAGACAGCCGAGGACAAGCCCAGACATCCGCTTTGATTGTATCAATTCACGGTTTTAGTTGTCTGCCGAATACCGCTCTAATCTACAGCAAGCAGCCAGTGGATTTTGCATTTCCTCGTAAACTTCCATCGACAAACCTAGAACAGCGTGGTATATTGTTACCCAGTAATTTACCCCGGGCTTTAATGTTCTGACGTTTTAACCTTCCGTCGGCTTTTAAAAATCATCTCGTTTTCTAGTGGCCTGCCTATGCTCTCATGGAAAACCGCCACCTCAATAGTTGTTCATAAATCTCTGCTCGTATTTTAAGTGACTCCTCCCATCCCATCTTTTCAAGTTTATCCAAGTGTACATCTCTTCGACCAATGCGTAGACTATACCGTCCAATACCCACAAGAACGGCGGTCTGTCGCAATTCGGTCATTCCTTATTTGTCCCGATTTATAGTTACACCAGAACAGGTGGAGCAGACTTAAAGACAATTTTCATATCTAGTACTTGTTATAATGTCTTGCTTTGTGCTGAAAGGTTTGGTCCCCGTGACCTCAATAAAGCCACTACAATTATTATTAGCACCAACAACTTCACACCACGACCGAAAAATATTTACTAGTGAAGCACCGGGAAGGCATCCCCTACAACTGGAAATTTTCAGAGGAATTTGCCAATATCTATTTTAAACCGTCCCGCGGGTCAGCAAAGGGGAGACGCTGGTTGGTATCAACTACCGAAGTTCATCTGTAGACAATCCCATCGGGCGGGACTTCTCACGAGTTGTATAAGACGTCCACGACAAAGACATGAGAGAGCAAGGCGTAAATCACTAGGAATATGTGGACCAATGAGAGGCTTCCATGACTAATTCCGGGAACCAATAAGGGAACGGTAACGTAGGAATGTGTAGAGAGCGGATCAATACGAGGAGAGCGAGGAGGGTTGGTTACATGCGATAACGAAGAAGAATTAAAAACAATATTAAACCAATTTTTATTTATTAAAAGGACGGGGTTCCGGTGCGAATTCTCACTAATCATAAGAGCCTCCGAGTTCGACTCCCACCTTAGCAATCTCTGGTGCTCCTGAAGACGCCACCACCAGTCGATAAAGCCGCCTAATCCTCCTTCCAAGTACCTTACATACTGCCAAAGAGAAGGAAACAACACAAACAATTGCGTGTCTCCTTGCGTGCAGTGATTGCAACCGTCCTTGGGGCCATTCCCCCTATGGGCACCTACTGGGCTGCTCTGCCGGGTGCAGTGGAGCTCTGGTGCGTCCTCGGTTCCTGGTGGATGGCGGTGCTTCTCCTACTGCTCCACCTTCTACCCTCCTCCTTCATGGACACGGCTCTCTATAGCGAGATCAAGGGGTTAGTCGGGCTCTGCGCCTTTCGACTCATCGCGTAAACTCATCAACTCACACAATAACATCGACGGAGATAAACCGTTAAAACACTGAATTTAGTAGTTATTCTCGCGTAGTTGATTGATATCAACGAGGCTGGGGGCAGCGGAGTTCGTGTAATCAGGCGACTTGGGGGAGGCTGTCGGATGGCGAAAACCGAATTGACCGGAAGCTGACCAGTCTGGTTTCCATCTCCCCTCTGAGGGCGCTGGCTCGCTTGCCTTTACGGCTGGGTTACGCGCCTGTAATCCAGTGATTTGGAGGAGGTCGGGTGATGCAAACCGTCTTCTGCGTCGATCGCAATCTCGCGGGCTGTGTTACATGCGTGACTCCTGTTGTGTTGACGATACAGCGATGGTCACTTCCACCCGCCACCAGAATCTTCATTCCAACAGCCTTCACGAAACCGGTTCATCCTCTAGCAGGAGATAACAGCAGAAAAAATACACCTGACACAGCCGTTGGAGGTACATCCTCAAAAATTCCTTGACAAGTTGGCAGGTCGAACGACAGCTGAGAAGGATGACAGCAGTGAGGTTCGCAGGTGGACTCTGTCCCGAGCTGAAATATTGCCGGAAACGATGCGGACTCCCGAACCTGTTAGGTGGGCCATGTGTCGAGGGGATGAGACAAACGTGCACCTCGTTGAATGGACTGCCCCCACGGAAGCGATAACGCACGTCTTCCGTGGAGCAAACAACACAGGCGAACCCATGAGCAAACGGAATTGATCCCGCTTCACTTCAGAGATCAAGTCTGGGTGGTTTACCCAAAAGTCAGCAATCTCTCTGCTGGAAATGTGTCTCATTGTTTGTGTTCATGCTGTCTTCAGGCAACATAAAACCTTTGGCCACATTTGTGTAAACCGATAAAAACCTCGAAATTTGTAATAAAAAAAAATTGAAGACAATCATCACAGTCGACTCAATTTGTTTGAGTTTGTCCGACGAGAGACAGACGGGGTAAAAGGACAACACAAAATTAATTGTAACGCATAAAAACGTTTTTGCGAAGCAGAAAATGAATTAAACATGTGCAGATTTGGATTGGCGTGACCGTTGGGCAGAAAGACAGAGCCAAGTACTTTTTTGGTCTTAACTGCGAGTACGAATTGGCTAAAAGTCCATCTCATTAATTAATTAAAGCACAGAGCGCCGAGCATTGTATGGATTATATGGTTGCATTTCGTTGGATTTTTGCTCCCTGTCCCAAAGTCAAAAAAACGACGACTAAAAACGACGTCAATTTAGGTTACTGAGGAAAGATTAACATTTTTCAAGGACGCATTACGCACTTATGCACTTTGTTTTAATTCACCGGGGAGGTGGCAACAAACGTATTAGCCAATCCATGACCGTCAATTCTGAAGACCACCCACCAAACGCATTGCAGGTTAAGCCGGTGAAATTTACGCTCGTTTTAAGCTTTGGTCACATTGACTGGAGTGTAATTGACCACGCAAAGCGTTGTTTTATGAATGAAGGACCAACTAAGAGGGTGAATGTTGTTGTAGACTCCGGGTGACTAGGGTTGGTCTTTTTTGTTTCCAGGATGGTTGACGCAGGACCCCCCCCACCGTTGAGCCCGAAAAGGTATGACGCACAACTGGAGTTCTGGGAAATGCAGAGAATGCTATATTTATTTTTTACCGCTACTTGTATAGCCCCACCCCTCTATGACACAACGCTGACGAAAAACGAAGAAAATACATTATTAAGACTAATTTAATGTTCTTAAAAACGCGAAAACACTTGTGCGCCATTCCTGGGGTCAGAGTCCGCCCCAGCAGGTGTACTTGACATTCATGAACTCCTTGAGAGCGTCGGGCCCGCCCTCGTGCCCGACGCCAGACTCCTTGATGCCGCCGAAGGGCGCCTCGGGGGTGCTGACGAGACCGGCGTTGACACCCACCATGCCCGTCTCAAGGGCCTCCGAGACGCGCCAACACTGTGCTGGGTCGCCCGAGAAGAAGTAGCCTGCGAGGCCGCGGGCAGTCCCGTTGGCCAACCGGATGGCGTCGGCCTCAGTCTCGAATCTGTCGTGATAAACAGGGGGAGGGGCTCGTCATGTTTTTCTTTTTTTGACGGGAGGCGCATTATTTTTCTATCGAATACTGTTTCCTAATTAATTTATTCTGGCTCTAAGTAATCAGGGAGAAGAACGAGGGAGAGGTTGTTGTCGTTGCTAATTTCGCAGACTCTTCGAGTCAAGATAGAGTCTAGGATCCCCAGTACCTGCCATGCCGTGGTGGAAGTTGTGAAAGCTGAAGAGCCCTGTAACTCTAGGTTGCCCTCTCCGTAATCTGGGTCCCTTCTTCTTATTGTTCTTTCGAAACCTCCACCTAAAATTCCCATACATTTCTGTACTTTCTGCTACAATTTCTCACCTGATTTAAATTATTCGTCAGTTAGGCGAGTAGAGTAATCCCATTTTTTTCGTAATGCCATTATATTAATTTGTCTGTTTAAATGGTGGCGCAGTTTTCTAAGTGCCTGAATACCACTCAGTTGATTTAATCGTAATCAGCTGATTAATTAATCCCAAGATGGAAATCGATAATCAAGACATTGGAAGGGGTGGTGTAACCTACTTGATAACAGGCGCCACGGGTCCAAAGATCTCGTCTTTGAAACAGGCCATGAGTGGTGTAGCGTTTTTGAGGACGGTTGGAGGGTAGAAATTGCCGAGGCGACCGTCTGAGATCGGCATTCCACCGATGGTTGCCTGAGCGCCCTCCCTCAAAGCCGCCTCCACTAGCCCGGAGACCTGCAATAGAGATGAGCTGCTGATATCAGTGGTTGAATGCTTCCAACTTCATTTCATTTTCGATACGTCAACCCACGTTTGGCCAGTCGGCAGGATTGCAGACCCCAGATAATTTATCTTAGTATGCTACCGATGAAATGTCTTAGAATGATGGAACGCCTTCCTGATCATGTCGACACGAAGTTGAACGTCGCACCTCGTTTGTGGAACCCAGTTAATTTCTGGTTGTCCACACCCAAATGCTTCCCAAGTAGACACAGCAGGCTTTGCAAAGTACAGCAGTCTTATGCAGCGCAGATGGGTACATGGATTACCAATAACAAAACAGACTTAAGCAGAAAACAGGTTTGGATAACATTAAAAGCTTAGTTTTGGGCAATACATTTTCCTTATTCCTAATCGACCATTCTTGGAGAACACGGCTTAGTCAACTTTAACCCAAACGCCATTTCGCTACTTAAATGAACGGAAATTATAAGACTGTTTATGTTGCCCTGTAATGCAACCACACAGGTCTTTCAACGTAACGATTTACAATGAACGCAAAATGAACGCAATCCACACTGTTTATTTAAGCTGGCTCCAAAGCTCACATCTGCCATCATCAAACCCACACAGCAGAAACACCACCACCACCCACTACTAAACTGTTTCACGTGTTGACAGCTGTTCAAAATAATAAATCTACCTTCTAGATTTTACTAAATTTGCTGCATTAAGTTCGACGATTTTCTTCTCAGCATTTTGACCGAACATGGCGCCGCTGCTTTTTTTCGGGAGGAGTTCATTCGTTTCGTCTTCTAAACCTATCCAATCTAAATTTGTGAGTTTATCTCCTACTAGAGGATAAACTGGCGTCCCCAGTGCCACCCGTTGTAGCCTGGTTTGGGAAATGAAGAAGTAGCAGCAGCAGTAGTGGTAGTAGCAGCAGCAGTAGTAGTAGGATGAAGAGGAGGAACCCACCTTTCGGAGAGCTGCTTTGTTGATGAGGGGACCCTGGTGTTTGCCGAGTTCTAGGTCGCTGACGGCTGTCGTAAACATGTCGACGAATTTTTCATAGATCGACGACTGCACGAGAATTCTGTTGGCGCATACACATGTCTACAAGAGGTAAAATAAAATATCAATTCTAGTGTCCTAGAAGCAATAAATGTTGTTGCAGGGGGTCTGTGTGACTCCTAAGGAAGACCAGCAGCAGTGATAGTAGTCGTAGTAGATATTTATTTGACAAACCTCCCCCACCACACTTTTCCACAAACCATAAAAGTCCATGATTCACGAAGAGTCAATGGTCTTTCCACAAACGCAACTCCCTGTGTAAATCCAGTGCAATATTAATGTGAAGCAGGGGGGCATGAGACTGCTGTTGCGACTACATCCATCAAATCAGAGTTTGGGGGTGGGGGGTTAAGAGGGACATGTATTGGACCTAAACCTGCTACACTGCCAATCGTGATGTGCAAATGGAGGTCTTTGTAAAAAGGGTGGCCTGAATGACATTCCAAGAAGCTCATTGCTTGATTACATTAGATCGTGCGTGTCTAAATAGTGGCGATGGAAAACATATAAAAACCTGGGAAACTGGAGTCTTCTCAGCCGTGAATATGATTCTAGTCTGCTCTTCGTCACAGTCGCAGGAAGATGTGGCATTTTGTTTTAAAGAAAACTGACTCTGTTTTCTCCCACCTTGAGCCGGTCACTTCACGCGGTCAAGCCCATCAATCAAGTGACACAGTTAACCAATGAACCGCCGGCCACCAATTTTCCTCGATTCTAGGCACTCAAACAAACCCAAACAAGCCGAAAATTACGCTCTGCCATTCTTGTCGGTAGTACCAGTAATCTTGGGGGCTGGCGGTGATTTGTCTGGGCATCTCCAGCTGTGGAGGATTAGCCGGCTGGATAAACGAAGGTGCCGTTTTAATCTGAAGACTTGTTCGTCAACATCCATAGAAGTCTGGCAGGGATAAATTCGAGTATCACTGCACCAAGATAACGGCATGGGGAGGGGAAGCCAAACGGAATAGCGAGTAGTTCGGTAATTTATTAATTCGAGTCCCCTGAGCCGCTTATAAAGTCACCCAATTCGTCTTTTTGATCGGCGCGGCGTTTCTCAGTCATCCAAGAGGTCGTGTGTGTGTGTAAATCGGCATTGGTTACGTTAACAAACGGTCCCTGGGGCCGCAACAACGACGGCCAGCCTGCAACGCTCATCGCAGTGGGTATTGGTCACGCCAATCACATCACAATTTCCGCGGCTGGCGGATACACTAGCCTCATGGGGGTTTGCTATGAAGATTCGCTGGAATAATTCAACAATTGCCGCCCCCAGTGCCACCCGTGTTGGTCACACCAAATACATATGGATACCCAATAAGAGGAGCAGAATAAAATAACTGATCGTTTGTGGGATTCCGTTTTCGAGTCCTTGAAGTATGTTTTTCGTTTTTTTAATAACTCTATTCGCTTTATTAAGGTCACGAGGACAACAAGCGTTCAGTATTATAATGCAAAACAAACTAAAACGGAGGAAGTGGCGATTATTATGGCATTAAAACATGCCCTAAAGGCTAATTCATGGTACAACTGTAGTCTTTCAAGTTCGTATTATTATTTTTAAATTCCCATGTTGTGCACGCCTACAGATGTCGATTCTTTAGGTGAAAACAACAGCATTGTTTTGCTGATAAATAAATCATCTTCTCATTTCCATTTGAATGGGTATGTAAACAAACAAAGCCTCTACATCACTCTTGTGTTACTGTTTTCTGTGCAATTTGGTCTGGTTGCGTCATTGGGTCGTGGAGCCCTGGTTATGCCGCAACATCACTGAAACATTTCACCAGAGGAATCGACATCTGTAATCGATTAGATAGCGGGGGACATTTCCCATATATTGTAGACCCTCTCCTAATGACCGAACAGATGATTATATTCACTTCGAAATTTGAATTGGAAAATAAATTCTTGAAAAAGCGTGTATATGCTACGTTAGTTCATCGAGAGAGCGCGTTTCAGCCTTGATTAACCTGCTCGTTGATCGACAACCCGGGTGCACGGCTCCTATCCAATCAAAAGGTCAGACATGGGCGCGCCCTAGACGTTGCCATGGGATGCCATAACGATGCTGGCGATGGCGACCCCAGTGGCACCCGAAGGTCACCCAGGGGTGAAGGCGACCTGCGGGTGTCGATCCGAGGTCCCTCAAAAACAGAGCGCAGATGCTCACCGATACCTCAAACGACGTGGACTCCCAACACAGAGACGCCAAACGCGCATATTGTCCGTCTCATTACGCGGTGTTGCGGAAAGGAAAAGGGAAATCCGAAAACTAAGAGAGAGTGAGTGAGAGAGAGAGAGACAGAGAGCAATCGCATTCTGCATAAATTATCTTTGTTTTGTCTGGAGTTTTGCATATTAAAATGTCCATTGTCAACAAAATCACCTTAAACGCAGTTTAGCAGTCCTACGAAAACCGCTTGGATATGACCGTCAATATGACTTTGCCAAGATTCATATTTTTGGGGGGATGGGGAGTGCTATTGTTTGTCTTTCTGGCGATTGTATGTTTTCATCGCACATTTGTTTTGAAACATATTACAGATCTTAGAGACCAATCAACATCGGGATTGCAACACACTGGCGGCGTTTCTTTGTCACTTTTTTTAGAAAAAAATAAGACAACAGACAGACGACGTAATTAGTTACAGCTGCCAAGTTCTTATTGGTTGTGGCGTTTAATCCGAACTCGTGACAGGCAATGCACTAGCCGCCAACATCGATTGTTCATCGAGACGACGGCCGTATCGCCGTAACCCGGCGGACAACTGGATTCGGAGTTTGTCTTTCTGGCAATCCGATCCAAATTTGTTGAACCTTGCCCTCATGGAACCTAGACAGGGAATATATAGGGAATTTCTTGCACGCAGGATTCCTCCGGGGTTTTGAGCCAACTAATCGAACTTATTGCAAAAACGGTGCCGAACGGCAAAGAATGATAACGGGGTGAAGAATCTTTTCACTTACAATGGCGACTGTCGCAGACCACTAGTGTCAGTAGTCCCTTGATTTGTTGCTTTTGTTAATTTTAATCCTCAATGTTTTGGTCCTCGGTGCTGTATTTCAAATGAAATCGAAGTCTGCGCATTTGTTTAACCTTCATTCGTCTTTGAAGCGGCCAGGTGAGAAGAGATAGTGATCCAAGGACGCATTCCGTAGACATTTTGTAGCTCCACGCCCTCCTCGACGGTGCTGATCAACGCTTTTAGACGTCCATCGGCCGACAGGGCAAACCTGTGCGTGGTGACGGCGAAAAACAGACGTCTGTGAGCTCTGTCGGTGGGCGGCGCAGAACGTGACCGAAACACTGCAGCCGACGACGTTGCGTAAGGGTTGGAAGCTTCTCCGCGTCTGAACATCGACGCCTCATTTCATTGTCGGAGAGCTGGTTACGTTAGCCCGCTTTCGCAAACTCCTGCGATCCAATACTTCAAGTCTCCGACACGCAGTGGCCAGGTTTTACAGTCGTAGGTTAGGAAGGTGGCGGATAGAAACGATTCTTAGTCCGAAGGCCCATCTCCGCTCACCCCCACAGGCTTGCATGCAGCTGTTGGAACGCATTCCTGGGGCTGTCGACTCGTCGTTGGACCTCACCTTCGCTTGTATTTTCGAGAGAATTGTAGAGCCCAGGTATTTGAAGGCTGGGACATTGTCAAACGGTTAATAGGTCAGGTAAATAGATTGGGAGTGGGGTTCGGAGAATGTTGAGAAGAGTTTGGTTTCCGGCGTGTTTATCGACAGTCTAACTGCCTTGGCTTGGTCGTTTATTCGGCTAAGTACCGATTGCAGGGCAGTAGAGGCATCGTCAGCAAACTACAGGTCGCAGATTTAAAAGTTCGGGGTCACTTGTATGCCGTTTTAATCGGCGATAGGGCTTGTGGCATTGCCCAGTCCACTGCGTAATAGAACAGCACCGGCAATAGAGGGCAGACTTCTCGGACGCCAGCTTTCAGAGAAAACACTCCCGTCTCTTCGCCGTAGACGCGAACTTTCGCTCGGGTGCACGGGAAGCATGACTTCCGTGGGTTCGCTAGATTTCCGGGCATGCCGTCCGCTTCCATCGCTGTCCGGTGTGACTCGTAGACACTGGTGAGAGTTGATCGAAAGTTGACCGGAAGCGCTTCACTCGCCATTCCTATGATCGACTCGCCACAAAACTATGGCGGGCGCAGCGGGGTGTCACTGAAATCCAGCGAATCGGCGAGGCTGGGGAGTGGAGACCGGCAGCTGCATCTGGGTTACTTAAGTCGTAGATGATGCCACAGAGGGAACTTTCGCTGGGGGGGGCGTGTTTTCCGGGCATGCCGCCGTTTTCATTACTGCCAAGAGTGAATCCCTGTTTACCTACTAAAATGCCGCCTTGAAGTAGATGAAACAAGATATGGCTGGCTGTTGGTATTTGTGGCGATGTTCCAGTATTCTGCGCAGGGTAAAGCTCTGGTCAACGCATCCTCGGCCGCACAGGAAACCCCCTTGGTTGGGGGCGGGTCTTTCGAGAGTCTTTCGGTGAGGTGAAGCGGCTTAGCAGGAGTGCTGAGAATACTTTCGCGGTATTTAGACTGATGTATCGATAATTGGAGCATTTGTTTAACCTGCCGGGCGTAGAGGAGTGCGCCGGTCGTCCAGCGACTGGGAGGAAGCTGGGTGTTGGCGGATGGATGTTGACGAAACACAACACATTAGAGTGAAACGAAATATCCCAGGCCTCGACTCCGAAAACCCTGGGTTCGAGCCACCACTGAGGCCATGAAAGCATAATTCGGGTATCGGCCTAAACAGGAAGCTGCATTATCATTCGGAATTAAAGCAGTCTGGCGTCGGAGTGTGGCTTCCCGCGCTGCCGGTTGAGTGTTGGATGATAAAAAAAACGACAATTTCGGCCATTGACTGTCTATTCAATATACTCTATTGCCTCTTGAACAAATATTCCTAAGTTTCTTCATGTAAAAAGAATCCATTAAGCAACTGGCTCATCCTCTAGCTAGGGATAGACACGCGAAACAACGATCCATCGTCCATACAACACACGAACCTAAAATGGTTATTATTAGTAACAGTAGCAGTGGCAATGCTGGACTGGGCAACGCTCGAAAAGTGAAAGGATTCGAAAAAGGTAAATTCAGAAACTAAGGGGTTTGAAGAGAAATTTTTCACCGTCAAAACGGAGTGCCAATTAAGGTCCAGGAATAAAAAAACGTTCGGTGTGGGCGAAAATACGCAAACGGTATCCTGTGACCAAACAAAACTGTCTGATTGCACCAAGCCATTGCGCTAATGATGCCAATCCATTAATATTTTAATATTAATAAGCCTTGGCGTAGATCATACAGTAGAAAACACATTTGGCTCACAGAATATGCTCAGCTCAGCTGTGCACGCTAACCAGACGGTTTAGTTAACCCACTTGCTTCATTAAAAAGCCACATCCAACGCTTGAGACTAACCTACTTCCGGAGGTTTCACGAGTTGGCATATAAGGAAACCCCAATTATCGTGCAAAACATCCAACACGAGATTCACTTCGGCCGCTAAGCCCATTCTTCGGGTTAGACACCACGTCTCAACACTAAGAGATCCAGATACGAAGTGTAGCTAAAATACGCTCCCGAAGAGCTCCTAAACGGGACACCAGGCGACTGGAAACGCGAATAGGTAACGACACACCGGACGCATGGAGTGTCTGGGACTACCGTCGGTCAATAGAGAGTGCCACTGGAAGCAGAACAGAGCCCCCTTAAGGTCCGACCGCCCCGCATGGTCAGCTGCAATCAGGTCCATCCATGAAGCTGGCAACCAGTGACAAATCAACCAGTGACTCTATAATATTCTGTAGCTCTAAGGGTTTGTCTTCCGCAGTTTCGACGTCACAGCACACACACACACACACACGTAACCAGCTTCCCCCTCTCTCGGTGTTTCATGGTCTGGGCTCGGCGAACGGAGACCAGATCAGACCCTCTGACCCCGTTATGTTTCCATATTCTGCAGCTCTAAGGGTTCGTCTTCCGCAGTTTCGACGTCACAGCACACGTCTCGGTGGTTAATGGTCTTCGGGCAAACGACCAGGGGAGACATTTAATTGAACAAAAGGATGAGGCTGGTCGAATGGCAACATTTATCCATTGTGATGGAAAAAGAGCACTCCCCAAGGGAATAATTCACAAATTGAGTAGAAATAGGAACCGTGGGTGGAGGGAGGAGGGCACAGTCGAGTAACCCAGCACACCGTCGGAAGCGCCATGCAGCTGCTATACTCTCCCTTGGATACATTTATTTGAAAAAACACTCACCTGTCCGGAGCAGCGGAATTTGGAGGCGACGGCCTGCGAGACGGCGAGGTCTAGATCGGCCGATTCAAACACCACGAAGGCCGCGTTGCCGCCCAGCTCCAGCTGCACTCGTTTCATATGGGCCGCCGCTGCTGTGTAGAGTTTCTATTGCAGAGGAAACAGAGATGTCAGATAGACAAAGTGGCGGCGGCGGCGTCGTCGTTTATTGAACAAAAAGGCGGCACCTGGTGCTGCAATAATGTAGTGGTTGGGACGCTGTGCATGTAAATGCAGACCTCGGGCGTGGTTCAAAAGCATGCTGTTTGTATCGAACATTGGCGGAATTCCAACGCCCCCACCCCCCCCGATCCTGTATTGTTCTCAACCCCCTTTGAGGCACCCAGGAGCACAAAAAGCGTCCGCAAACAGAACAGCCCGAAAAAATGGTTAGTCAACCATTAATTGTACATACATGCGTACAATTCACCGATTAGAGAGACACAATTGGGAAAGAAATCCAGATAACAATATAATATCCCGATTTTTCACGGAAGCTAAACACTACACCATCGGGCCACCCAATTGGAATGGAAAATCCCAATCGGTGCATTGATATATATATAGTGGAGGATTGAAAATTTATGAATGATAAATGATGCATCAGTCTCCTTCATTAGCAGGCGTGATGTGGTATTTATACACGGGTTGAGGGAAGTAAGGCCAGTCGGTCAATTAGGGAGGTTGAGGAATGAGTCACGCAATCGATTCGATTGTGACATGACAGAATGTTCACAGAAGAGGTGTAATAACAACAAGCGATGTCGTTACCTTTTAACGCGGCATGGATGTCTGCATGGTACGCTAATAAGAAACACCAAAACGGTTCCTCAACAGTTTTACAGGCGAGGATTCTGACCGCATAGCAACGGGTCACCTTCAAATGTGTGTGTGGCTAGCTACCACTAGCGAGAAGATCGGATTCATGGGTGCTGGAAGGGGTGGCATTCAAACGAGGCAACGAGCCCTACTTTTGCAAGACACCGCCTCACGCGAAAAGGCCAAGGAGGAGGAGGAGGAGGAGGAGGAGGAGGAGGAGGAGGAGGAGGAGGAGGAGGAGGAGGAGGAGGAGGAGGAGGAGGAGGAAACAACAGCATTTGACACATGCCAGACTAGGGGATTCCTCCTAGACATAATTATTGTTGCGGCTTTATTGAGGTCACGAGGACCAAACCTTGCAGCATAAAACAATACCGTATTACAAGTATTAGATATGAAAGTTGTATGGTGAAACTAAAAATCGGGACAAATAAGGAATGACCGAATTGCTATATGCCCCCGTTCTTGTGGGTAGTGAAAGGTATAGCCTAAGCATTGGTCGAAGAGATTTACACTTGGATAAACTGGAATAGAGGGGATGGGAGGGGTCACTTTAAATACGAGCAGCGATTGGTGAACAACTATTGAAGTGGCGTTGAACAATGATCTCTTGAATGGAGAGAATAGGCAGACCACTAGAAAAGTAGATTTGTTTAAAAAGCCTACGGAAGGTTAAAAAGTCGTCATAACAAGCAGTCTATCTGGCAGATCTAAGTCGCCACACAGACTCCTGTACTGCACAACCACCATCGGGAAATGCGACGTTTGCGAGCGGCCACGCATGACATTCCCGTGCCCAAGATACCGTAAACAAAATACGACAAGGTCTAGAGGAGAAATATCAACGGAAATACAATATTAGAGTCCAGCAATTAATAACGAGCCGAAGGACTAATTTGGGGCCATGAAATTGCCATGGCCCCATCTCGCACGCCATCTGGGAACACAAATAGGAAAGTGCCGTTTACAACCCGTCGAATGCAGTGCCAGTGATTTGCAAATGTTTTAGTGCTCGTTAATGGCAGTAGTGGTGTCCTGGCTATATCGTCTGCTTCATGAAAAGGTTTGCTGGCGACAGGACACATTGGCAGGCGTGTGAACGATTCCCGAGTGGCTGTACTCTGCCCGGCACAGACAACAACCACCACGAGCCTGGGACAGGACCCAACCCACCCAGAACGAGTCAGCGGACGGGACAACAAAACCAAGGGACATCAAACCAAACGCTGCATAAAAACGTAGTTAATTGCTACGAAATCCCATTGGCCCAATTTGGCGTAATAAACAGAAATCGCCACAACTCCACATGGTAACGCGCGTTTATTAAAGGTCAGCATTTGCCAAAAGTAACAAACCGAACACGCAAGGTTTCGAGCTAAAATATGAATGCAGCGACAAATTTAATCATTGTGGATATTGATCGGCATTGCCTTCGCATTGGTCGAAGAGGTTTACACTTCGAGCAACTTTAATATACGCGCAGCGAGGATAGTAAATCTGGTGAGGTCCAGGTGTATGAATAATGCGTCGCCCCAGAACTAAAGGCGGCCGTCAAATTGCCGTAGCCCCCGTATCTAGCACGCAATCGAGGAGTGCGAATAGAGGAAGGAGAACAAACGTCCTGCGTTCCGGCGTAATGCGGTATTCTCTAATTAGCCAACGTTGCGTGGTTTCGGAAGTGGTGCTCTCATTATTTTTCCTCCTCCACAGCGAAATATCGACGGAGTCTGCCCTCCACGAGAGGAACAGCTCGGAGTCTGGCGCCACTGGGAATTATTTATGCATACCTACTATTTATAGATCAAAACCATTCCCTTTTCGTTCTACCTATTTCTACACGTTTATTGCTTCAGAGAATTGAGATTCTGAGGCCAAATATCCGAAGACGAGATGATTGGACAAGAGGTGAGTTTCGCGTTCTTCGAAGAATGCAATTCTGAGACCGATCTTTTCGGGTGCAAAACCCGCTTCACGCACCAGCAGGAAGCTGTAGCCGCACAAATCACGGAAGCATGACGGTTTAGCCATTTTTAATGAGCATCTCATTGGCTAAAACATAACGAGCAAATAGTTCAAAATTTGCGGCACCAGTGACTGGCGATCGGATACTTTGTGAAAAGGGTGTTGGCAACTATAATTGTTGCCAGACCTGACAATTCCTCATTGGCTCTAATCTGGCCCACCCAAACCACAACCACCACGAGCCTGGACCAAACTTGCACTAAACGAGTCCATGTGAAGCGCAACACAAACAACAACAACAACCACAACCGCGTAAACACGTATTTAACCAGTGATGTTACTCGGTTTAAACAAGCCCAGGGTGCCAGTTTCACGAAAAAACAAACGAAATCGCCTATCTCGAAAGGAGAGCGCGTCTAGAAGTGAGAATATACAAAAAGTAACACACCACCTAGCGATTTGGAGGGGTATTTTCGTCTTGTATTCTCGGTTTTGACACTCAGCTGGAAGACTGCTGCAAAAACTATCATTGTCTGGAAAAAGGCTAGCCAGACTGACGAGTCTCTTTGTAAGCCGCAGTAAGATGGGATACAATGGCATTTCCATGTGATGATTTATCCCCGAATCGACGATTCCAAAAGCCAGACGACCTGACCGGTTTTCTTCATTAGAGTAATTGGTTGATTTACACAACGGGGATGAAGAATTTTAGCACCACCGGCCACTCAACTCTCGTGGGTTGCTCAGAGTAGCTGCCGACGACCTCACTCCGGTAGACGCTTTGACTGGCGGGCCGATTTCTGGGTCAGACAATCGTGGGTGGCAGACAGGTCGGGCGAGGAGGAGATCTTCTCGAAGATAATGTTACATTTCTGTTCTACTACCACCACCACCACCACCGATCCTTGTAGCCGCCTCGCAAGGGCAGGAAGGTCCCCACTCCCCCGATCAAACCCTGGGTGACGAAGCTGGGGCCGTTTATAAACGCCGCGGCATCATCAAGGCAGCTTCAATATTACATTTTATTAAAATTATTCGTAATAAATCGCACCCCCTTGTATACACCAAGTCCGGACTTCCGTCCAACAAAGCATCACAGTCGTTTCCAAAACTCGAAATGTGAGATCCAATATTACGGTCTTGCAGCTGATGGCACGAATAACGGGAAGTGGGCAATTTGGTGTTCGCCTGGTTGGCCTATCCATTCCCCAAACGCTTAGCGTCTAGTCATCTACAAGGAGGAGAAGGCTACGCAAACCATGATGGTGCTTTGTGGAGTCTTTGTCTAAATCATACGGGCATTGTTGATTCCCTAAATAAAACTCCGTCATATTTGTAATAATTCGGTTCTATTATTGACCAAATGTTTATTCGAAAGTCAATGGCATGCAGAACCACGCGTGTCTGACGGCCAGCTCATGTCAGCCATTCAATGACAAAAATTGTACCACACACGAATTCCCATATTGCTAGACTCTCCTTATTGACCCAATATAAGGCCAAATGACGCCTCTGCATGGTAAAAAACACTAATTCTCGTGCCATCCACGCCGTTTTTTAAGACGCAAATCTCTTGGAGAAAGTGCATTTAAGGAGTAGTCCTTTTTATAATAATCGGTGGAATAAATCTATCATACTTTAAACCAAGACTGAGGGGAGAAAAGTCGCCTGCTTCGAGGGGTCTGGGAAACAATTGAGTTAACATTTCCACTTCTATGAAGGACCTAATATCTGGATATGCCCTTAGAAAGTAGAACATGTCAGAAAGGCGAATAATGCCTCCAGTGGGTGAAGGATGAGTTTGGGGATTAACGATTTACGCCATTCTTCTCTAAATACCAAATACAACACAATATCCTTTGTAAAACCTGTATGGAAAAGATCTAATTTATTTGAGAATAGAGTTACAGAATAATTTCTGCAATACTTGCAATATTCCTTTGATTGGCCGCGTGCGTATTGTTCTCAACTACTCAGGGGATTTTAGGGAACGTATAAAAAAATGCTACAGTTGTTGAAACGGTGACAAGTCGGTGACAGGCCCTTGAAATAACTTAAACATTTAATGTAGCACTCATTTAAAACCATGCAATTTGGCTACGCAGCGAATCTTGCTTCTGAAACACAGTTAGGTAACCAAAATGACTGGTTTGTTTTTCCTGGCTTCAAAACAGCGGCACACAACGGTATCGCTTCGAGACATTGGGATATTGAAGGAGGGAGTGGGTTGTGTCATGTTAAATGTGTCGTTAATGTCGAGACTACGTCTTGCTTCTGAAACACATATGGGATTTACGCAGCCATAGGCAGTGACATTGATTCGACATCTCCCAGGCACTTGGCAAACAAGAGGGACAAGAGGGGCCATGTTAAGTGAGTCGTTCCTGTCGAGCTTGTCTCGCGAAAGAACACTTATGTAATTGTCATTGTTTGGCAGAACGCACTTTCGGGATATGAATTGTACACATTTGCGAAGACGTAATGGTCTGGCATTTGATTGAGGACATCCAAATAGGTGTCTATTGCATTGCTGGCAAGTGAAACAACCCGTCGATGAACACCGCAATGCGCCTTGACCAATGAAAATGGGGGACACTTGGTGGGCTGCTGCATGTTCGCTCGGGTCGTTGACGGAACATTGTTTTCAAAAAAATAGAAATTTTCATCACTAATTTTAGAACCATTACGTATGCTGTCTAGGTGGACAGGTGCCTAGAAAAAAAAGGACGGTGGTTTGCGACTAATCCAATTTAAGGCGACAAAACTTGGCAGACAATGCTGGCGGAATTTCGTTCTCTATTTTTCGTTGTACAACCAACAAGCTAGATTCATTTTATTTAGACATCTAGACGCATTAAAAAATGGCTGCTAGCCGCGAATGGACTTGTGACGCCCCGTCTCAAAAAATGATTTAAATTCAATAATGTGACGGGCTCAGTTTAGCGGAATTCGATTTACCAAAACATTTCTACTTAATGAAAATGAGTAGATTGTTTTATGGAGCAGTGGAGGCACACGTACCTTACCGACAGCGGTTGACCCGGTGAATCCAATCTGTCTGATGAGGGGGTGGGAGCAGAAGAGGGCTCCAATGGCATCGGCCTCTTCTCGCGGTACCGTGATCACACTGAGGAGTCTACTGTCTAGACCGGCCTGATCGGTGGCGAGAAAAGCGGCGGCCAGCGCAGTCAGGGGGGTGTCCTCGGCAGGCTTGAGGAGAACTGCACATCCCGCTGCCAGCGCGGCGCCGGCCTTCCGAGTGAACATCGAGAGTGGGAAGTTCCACTGGCGGGAAGCAAAATACAGCGGGTTCATTCCGTGATCCACGTGGCAACTGATATGAATGCTCCAATGCATGGACCGTGTCTCGCTTGACTACGTGCTACTCTTTTCACAATTAAAGCAGCATTCATCCATCCGATTTAATTGAGTGCGAAGTGAATTACCCAGGGGCTCAGGAAGTTCCTGACAAACCCTGTTTCTCTGGTCATCGCCTCGGCAAGCGCATTAAATGGACTTCTGATAGTTGCCATTATGCGTAGGGCGGAGTATTAGAGATCGTCTCCTACGCAATGATAAGCACACAGACTCTCCCAGCCATTATGTCCCAGCCGATATTCAACTTATAAAAAGACAAAGCGCAAAAAGAGCACACAACTGAACGGGCAAGCGGATGAATGAGGGGGTTTATCGATTTCAAGTTCCAGTCTCCCTGCCTGTGTGCATGATGTATGTCGAGACCCCGGCAGCCAATTTAAATGTTGTCCACTTTAAAGCTGCTGAAAATTGCGTGTCTCGCGGCCCCGACATTAACTGTCGGGTGGTTTCAGAAGAACCGCTTCTGTAGGCGATTGCAATCAAGGGAGGCATCCCATACGACCTCCGGCATCTGCTCCCTCATCATCATAGTTTATTTCTGGGAGTGCGGTGATTTTAGAATTGGAAGGCGTGGAGGAATGCGTTTCAGAAGAAGAAATTCAGCACTAAATTGGAAAGTTTAACTTCTCCCCCAAGGCAATGAAATGTGGCTTTCTGAAGCCTGTTGGAAAAGATGCCTTTAGCCTACTTAAGGCAGCTCTGTAGACGAACTTTATTGGTGGATGCTTGTCTAGCCAAAAACCAATCACCCTACTATGGTACGTTCTCCCGACATAAAAATTGGAACTTTTTGATCAAGCTAAATGAAACCCCCTGATCCATCAGAACAGCGACACGACATGGAATGCCATCGACTCAAATAGATGTTTTCGGCAGACCGGTTGGTGTCATTGACGACAGTGACCTCCGACGATAATTATTTTGGGCTGAAACTCTTAATTTCCTAACAATTTCCGACTTATCGTCCCATTTGAAAAGTTGGAACAAACATGGACATCGAACGGTCGTGGAAAAATGGTTTCGAATGGGAAAAAACCGCAAAATTGATGTTTATTAATACCAAAAAACAGGATACATTGAAAACGAATTTAAATCAAGGACATTCGCATTCAATCACTATCTAGCAGCAGCAGAAATTATGAAACTGTTGAATGTGCTGATAGCATTGGATGGCGACTATTTCGTCAACCTGGCAAATTAACTTGAATTCGAAAAACAAAATATGGTTCCTGGAATTCGATTAACAAATTTTTCATTTCGTTATCAGACTAATGCAAAAGTTAAACCCTACCACATAAACATTGTGGTTAAGCCCGCTTAAATAACACTCAAAGCTCATTTTGGGCATAATTAACTGTCGACGGTCTCGGTGAACCGGTTTCGTCTTTGATGGGTCTTGGAAGTGCGAGACGGATGCGCGATCAACCGCGACACACGAGAGGTTTGCATTGCCACTCTGTAGCACGCGAGTAGCCGGTGGGGTCACCAAACAATAATCTGCAGCTTACTGAATTGCGCCAACCCGGTTAAATGTTGGATGATGAAGCAACGGCCACTTTCATCTCCTCTTAGGGTTGCCCCGGGGAAGCCGGCCGATCCTTTAGCCGAGAAATGCCGCCCCAACAACCTCTGTAGACGGGCACAGTGACCACTGGTCTTTAGGAAGCGTGAGAGGAGAACTCACCGGTGTAATCATGCCCACCACTCCGACGGGCTGATGAATGACGAGGAGACGTCTGCCGGGGACGTGGGTGGAGGGAATTATTTGGCCGTATGTCCTACGCGCCTCCTCCGCGTACCATCGCAGACCCTGGACAGCCTGGGCGATCTCACCCAGCGCGTCCGACTCCACCTTCCCCTGTCAAGACAGAAAGCAACCACGTCGATCTGGGCCGATGGGGTAAGCCCCGAAACCCGCAATAAACCGAGGAGGTGGTGGAGTTAGATGAAGCAGACGTTGTCGATATTAATCTAGATTCCTCACTCCTACCTACCAGCAAGATGGCGGGTTAATTAACTTGAACCCATCCACCTCAATCTCCCTGTAATGGTCGGGAGGGGGTGGGTGGGTTGCGTCAGGTGTGCAGGTGGCTCGATGGCGTATTGGTCAGCATCCTCGCTCTGTTGATGAGCGCCTCGAGTTTGACACCTCGGACGCCGGCACCTTTAAACATATTCCCGAGCACGTTCACGGCAAACAGCCATGAACCCGGTTTAGAAATTAGAGATAAGAAATTTGGATTTTCGGGGGTCAGGTGCTGCCTGTCATGAATACCACAATCATAACCTTTCTGGCCGCCGTTGCCTTGTTCGTAACTACAATTATCGTCGTCCCAGTACTTGGGAATCCGAGATTTTGGCTTAGCAGGTAACGTCTAGTCCGGGATCCACAGAGCATCGAATAGGAGGGAACAATATAAGAGTAATTGCAGCCATAAAACAAGCAGTAGATGCCATAATTGTTGTTGCTTCCGGTTTTACAGGTTCTGAGAAGATAAATAGACCCCAGTCGAGCAAGAGTGCATCAAACCGCCCGGTGCTGAATCCTCACTCAAGGCTACAGCTTTCATGCTACTTCTATGTGGACCCCGAATTCCCATGTGAGTCCAGAGTCACATGGCTATTTCGTTGGTGACGTCAACCGCTTAAGCGTCCGCGTCAGCCTCGCAATGAAACCAAAGACCCAAGGTAGGAGATCTCAAATGATTGTCTGTCGTGCATACAATTCCCATTCAGGTATCTCATTCCAAATCGGTTATAATAGCTTCCGCTAACGTCTCCGTCGATTGGAATTGGTTCATATTACAGTCAATCTACAGACCTCGTGCGAATGCGCTCCTGACCCCTAGCCCATTCAGAACAAACTCACGTCGGCGCGGCTATCTCCTATCAGGGGATGATGCCTGGATGAAGACTTCCGGGAATATTGTCAGATGTCAGCGTGCCCGGCGCCCCACAAAACGCAACTAAGGCCAGATAGTCCGCGTCGGTCACCTGTCCAGTTACCGTGCTATTTTTATACCAACCATGCCTAGCTCATTCGCCCCAGAAACTCACATTTTCGGCGGTAATGAGTTCACTCAAGCGGGGGGCGTTCGTCTCGATGGATTCGGCCCAACGGTCGATGACGCTGGCCCTCGAACCCGCCGTCTGGGCCGCCCAGTGGCGCTGTGCGTCGGCAGCCTTCTCGATGGCGTCCGTGGCCTCCTCGACAGAGATGCAGGGTACCTCGGCAATCACCTTCTCGGTGGCTGGATTCACAACTGCGACAAACAAGACAAATAACCGATGATATTTAGAACTCGGATGGCGCTGTACCAACTCCCCACGTGACGAATCTCAAAAGCGGACGGGCATTTCCAGCTCTCCAACGGCGATTAGGCAAGTCGCTGTGCTGACACGGAGAAGCTGTAATACCTTCTAGAAGATCGCCACCACTGCAGTGGTTTTCGGCCAGGTTGTACGCCAGCAAGACGCAGAGCCGCAGATAAGAGATCTACTCCATATCACATTTTCTCTGACAGCCGCTGCCGCTGCCCACACCCCCGAAATTTCTTCACTACATAACTTCGCTTCGAGCCCAAAATCGAAGTATCTCGGGGTGATTTTTAACAGTCGGTTATCGTGGAGTGATCATGTCGATGTTGTCTTTGGTAAAAGCCGCCGTCTTTGCTTCCTTGTTCGCCGATTCAGGAGACTTGGTTTGAGCTCGAGTCATATAAAAATCTTCATGCATGCCTGTATAATTCCCCTGATTGTATATTGTTCCCCAGTCATTTTCCCCGGTCTTAAATGCTCGGACTTTTTAACCCTTCATCGACTTTTTAAAATAATCTCGTTTTCTAGCGGTCTGCCTATTCTCTCTATCAAAGAAATCATCGTTGAACGCCACTTAAATAACTGCTCATTAATCGCTGCCCGAATTTTAAATGACCCCTCCCATCCCCTCTATTCCAGTTTATCCGAATGTAAATCTCTTCGACCAATGCGCCGTCCATACCGTTCAATTCCAACAAGAACGGCGGCATATCGCAATTCGGTCATTCCCTATTTGTCCCGATTTTTAGTCTCACCAGACCAGGTTAAAAAGGAACTACAAGACAATTTTCGCATCTGATATTTGTTATCCTGCCTTTTTTAATGCTGAAAGTTTTGGTCCTCGTGACCTCAATAAAGCCACTACAATTATTATTATTATTATTATTCAGCGGCCGGGAAGGCGACGCTATTCCACCTCCACTACTAGAGGATAAACCAGCTTCGTGGGGGCTTGCCTGTACGTTTCTCTGGAATATTTTCAAGGGTGGCGTCCCCAGTGCCGGCCGGGGTGCCTGTCCAAGGAGACGCGCCCAATTCCCCAACAACAGAGCGAGGATGCTGACCACAACACCTCGTGCTGTACCCGCGGCCAAAATGACGAGCCTCCTTGGTGGGGAAATCAACAGCTGAAATGGACTACTTGTTGCCTGCTGGAACGCTTCTTGAAACCGGAGGGAGACGGGAACGTGGGGTGGGTTAAATGCCGATATGTAGGCGTTTGAATTAAATTAATTGAACTGTAAATGGAATCATTTCTTATGTTAGCACATTCCGTTTTGCAAACGGTGTAATGACAAATTGGCACGCAAATGTATCAACGCCCGCCCGTTCTTTACCGTCGACGCACAAAATCCAAAAATATACACAGACGTGGCCGGATTATGTGGAGGCCAGCAGCATTCTGGCTCTGTTGGTGAGGGACCTGAGTTCGATTCCCGGGTAAGGGCACCTCGGGTGACACTGGAAACGCCATCTATAAACAAATACCCGAAAAACGTACTAGCCAACCCCTTCGAAGCCGGTTTATCCTCTTTTAGGAGATAGTCGCACAAATGTGATTTGATTTTAATATACAGCCAGTTTATTTCAAGGTGAAACATCGTACCATTAAATGTTTTGCCCAGATTTCCCGAGATCCATTTGCCGGCGACAAGGGCTTTCGTCTCTGGCCAATTCAACGAAGACATTTGTCGAACGATCGTGCGCAGAGGAGAAGCTGCATTAAATTGCGGACACATTACCTTCATGAAATGAAAATATTGTTACTATTTGTTGTTCAGTAGGAAGTTAATTAGCGCGATGTAGGCAACATGTTAAACTATGTGGACCTGGGATCGATCGATTCTGTGTACATAGGCAAGAGCAACGGGTTTAGGATAACAACAGTATATCGGACAAAAACAAAATAGTAAAAATTACAGCTAACCGAAAGAACCAGAACGGTAATTGACAAGTTTTTTTTATTGTGTTGCCAATTATTGATATTCATGAGCAAGACATATTCTGAGACTTTTCCCGAGCAGCTACGAGGGCGTTTAGTCGGAGGGACCATTCCTTATAGGCTGCATCCTTGTTCTTCTTTAACTAAACCAAATAATATAAAAAAATACAGTTAATTATGTGATACGGTCGAAAAATAAGAAAGTTACGATGAACGCACCCGTGGATGGATTATCTCAGTGACAACTTGCGTGGTGGGAACAATTTTGTCAAAGCTGCCAGAGTCTGGGAGTGATCCCAGTGAGGAGGAAGAGAGGGCTTGGGAACGACCAGTGCCAAATATTGCCGCTTCGTGGGCCCTTTCATGAGTCATCTGGTTGTATTGAGTACTCGAACCACGGATGACGTTTAGGCCTCCAGAACTACTACCATCGTCGATGGGGGACTTAAAGAGCTACAGTTAGAAATTATGCAGATTATTAAATTTTTCAGAGGAATAGAAGCGCAATAGTAGGCCGTGTTCAGCAGCATGAAATAAGTTGACGCGAATTATAAAATGGACCGATTTTTAAACAACACCGGCACCCTATTAAAATGGTGAACGTTGGATAATGTATGGTTGATGAGAACTTTGAATTGAATCACAGATAAAATACCCACCACATCATCAGCTTTTCGAGATGAACGGAAAGCTGTCTGGACAAAACCAGATGTTTCGATAAATTCAATATCCTGGTTGCGAAGTTTTGCGCTATCCGACGCCAAAACGAGTGGTCTATTAATTAATCATAGAGGGCTTCAGAGCATTTTTAATTAAATACGAAATCAAATGCAGGAGAAAATAGCGCACTTTAATTGTATTTTTATCCCGGGCGATCTTCTGAAAATAAACGCGTTGAATAAATTACGAAGATGATTAAACTAACTAAAATTGGCTTCACTTTCTGTTATGGCTTAACTATAGCATTGAATATAAGCTCGATGTTTATCGATTAAAGGCATTCGGTTAAGTTATTTGTGCATGCATTTCTAACAGGTTGCGAACAGGTGTACAATTAGGACGAACTGGCAGGCCTGAAAGAAACATACAGGCTCCGAGACCGAGACCTTTCGCGACGAGAACGGGAATTTCGGCTTCTGTGCACAATTGAATATAAAAAATTAATTGGGAAAGAGTGCAAGCAATCGTTAAGAAATACAACAAAACTAACGGTGATGGGGAATAACTCCTATCCCGATGGCGCCGGTGATGTCTTCTCCTACATAAAAACATAAATTCAGGCGCGAACACGTAGCATTGAATGAGGATTTCTTGTGTGGTTATCCTATGTTTGAAACGTGTTAATAACGAATCGCACTAAATTGGGAAACCGGGTTGTGAGCGGACCTGTATGGCTTGAAATAAGTGAAGAAAACACAGCGAATTTAAGCTACGACAATATATATATATATATCCGACGTTTTATGCACGGCTAAGAAAATTCTGGGTCATTTATCAACATCCGTTGTTATAGGTCAATAGAAACAAACCTACTTTCTACACATAATAGGTTAGAACTTCGATTTCTTAAACTCTGATGTTCCATGGATATTGTTTAGACGAATAACAAAATTTAGATGTATGGAATACAATACTTCGCTAAATTAAGAAATACTAAACACCAAAAAACCGACTAAGTCGATTTGATCTGCAAAAGGATAATGAAAAAAACTAGCAACGATAATATTATACAACCGAACCTGTCAGAATGAGGCATTCCAGCGAACACCAATTTGAAAGTTTGCACAACAAAAACCACCTTGTTAAGTTTACAATGTAAACCCATCAATGTGTTATATGTTTCGATATGCGCCTTTATAAGATCACTCCACTCCAAAAAATGATGTACGACACATATTTGAATAGATTACCCGGAATACTCATGCCGTTTATTCGGTGACGTTGATGAATATATAATCAGAAGGCCTCAATGTTTAAGTGCTTGAAAATAGCGAGCTATCTTATTGAATAATTTATACTCACTGATGTAATATCGGTATGAATATACGTAATTATTACATGCGTTAATATTCATGAGTGAATAATCAAGAGAAATTCGATTATGGTTTATGGTATGTACATAATGGTGTGATCGATTTCAAAACCGTTTTGAATTTGTTTGTATTTAAAGGTTCATTGATTAATAACTTGAAGCTTTGCAACATGCTTGTTATTGCGAAACTTTTAATGCATTGTTGTAATATGTTGTAAGACAAGTTATCTTTCGCATTAACGTTTAACGTTTCTACATTCGTGTTCATTATCTATTTTGTCAAAAATAAAATTTGTGCAACTATCACCAACAGGAAGATGAAACGGCCTCCACGGTGTTTGCATGACAATTGTCGGGGAAATATTTACAAGAGGAGACGTCCCCAATTCAAAACGACGTGGCCTGACGTTGGAGTCGAACCCAGATACTTCACCAACAGAGGGAGGATGCTGAACGCAAAACTATCTGACCACGCCATTTAATGAGAAGTTTACATTAGGTTGCGCAGAATTTGTTTGGATGTTAGTATATTTGTAACAAGTGCAATGACGCGTTACGTATCAGCCGCAAGAGCTGATGTCTCTGACGATGGGATTCATCTGCTTCGGAGCATGGTTCGTCCGTTGCTTTACAAATAAGTTCAGAAAAAAAGAAAGAAGCGCGTGTGTTTATTTATCGCTGAAGCGTTGGGATTATACACGAACTTAGATGGTGTCGGCGGATAACAGTTTTCGGCAGTTGCAGAATAGTCTATCACATGACAGTTTAAATGGGTTTTCTCACGAGTAAAATCCTCGTTTCAATTTTATGGTAAATAATAAAGAAGTTGATGCGATCGATTCCACATACATAATGACGATGGCTGTATTGTTTGAACAAAATAGGGTCAATTTGTTTACGATGTGCCGAGAATATAACAAATGTAAATTGTCCCATTCATAAGAGACTGGTTGAGTTCACTTGAAAAGAATAGCGAAGAGTGTCAATGGAAGGAACTATTGGAGGTGACCTTCTCTTATTATGAAGTAACAGCATATTCTGGCTTATTAAAAAATATGTTGTTTTTATTCAAACAGCGTCTCTCGAAGCAATGCAGGAAATAACGAAGTCGTAATCAAATGCAAATTAACTGCTTAGGTTAAACCACTAGAACAATCAACAATGCAAAAGAGTAAACTGCAACGCGAATGATCAATCAAAATTAAATTTGGTCCTGTATGTTTGAATAATAACCTCGTTGAGTTGCGATTAGATGTATTGGTTTCTTATTTTCTTTTTGCATTCGTGTGTTGGCTTGTTTGAGATTCTACGATCAGATCAGTCGAGTATTAATCAAGTGAAGAAATCCTAAGGAATGTTAGCCCTGACAAACAACATATACCGAACCGTGAGGGAGAGTAGAAAAGACGTCCTACCCTGGCTAATCAATCCTTATCGGAGTAATGTTCTGCCTTTTTGTCATATTCGATACTTTATTTGTTTGGTGACCGCTTGGATTTCGCTAACCTATTTTATTTTGACAATCACCCAAGCAACCAGACGACCATCGAGGTCGTTAGTAGAAATTAAGCCCTTTTGAGTGAACACGTTACTCATCGTCAACATAAGTCATCGACCGCCTTTCAATAACACAAGCAATACACTGTACGCTACTCCCTCTAATTCTATTGGTTCACTTCAGTCAACTCAGATGTATAAATGCTCAAGTGAATCCGGTTGCCGGGGATACGGTTATATGCGGTCATAATAGTATTTGACAGCAAATACATTGAGCCATTTGCGATTTCTCTCATAAATTAGTTAGATAGTAAGTATGTTTAGATGTAATGAAGTGCTCGCAGCATCTGGTATTTTCCAATAAATCCAGAGCTTGATGTTTACGTCATGCATGACACAGATAACATCAATGGATAGATCTCTAGCATGGTCAGCACCGGCTGCATCAAATCCATGTTGTCCTCGGACGCTTTATACGAAGTGCCTGCCAATATCCCGTAACCGGAAGTCAGCAAAACGATTCCGTGGAAGATACATACGATACATAATATTATGTACAGGGGAGAGATGAGGGTAAATAATCAAAGGCCAGTTGTGTCTGAAATCGAGCTGGGATTCCTCGGTCGACGCAGGGGTGGTAGCAGCATCCGTGGAGCGACAGGCCGTTGGGTATCATTATCGGCTGCAGCAGCGATCCGTGCCTTCTCTTGCTGGCGCTTCAGGAGTCTGGCGTCCTCCTCGACCTTGTCTTTTGCAATTTGTTTCTTGAATTTCTCGAAACATGGCTCAAAAACATTCTCCCAGAAGATCCGCTCTACTATTTTGGCAATCACTTCCTTATAGTATTTCCGGTAATCCAACCACGAACGTTCTTCTGCTCGCATGTGTACCTCCAGGATCTGGTCGATCCATTTCTTGCGGCGCAGAGTCCACTGCGTCAGCTTGGGGAGGCGCTTGGGGTCGATTGTCATTCGTCCAACTACCGGCGAGGTGGGGTAGTGCGTCGATGATACAACTTCGGCGTCCGACAATGACAGGTGCAATCCCTTCTCAACTTCTGGCCGCAAAATGCGCTCTAAAAGGGCGCGTGTTTTCGGTCTAAACATTCGAAAGGATACAAAAAATTAGAACACGCGTTCACGATCAAAATACATAAATGTAGCATTTGCATTCGAGGAGCCCTGGCGCTGTCCAACAACGTTTACATTCAAACTAAACCAAAATGGATTCGCTTTCACAGGACAGCCAAAGAGGACGCGAAATTCATCCATCCAGGCAATGGCCTTCCTAACAACGAACAAGGGACGCAGTAGCAACAACCACGAGATGATCTTGGCCCAGTGAGTTTCATATATCACTCGTTTCTTTTCAACTCTTTTCATTTTTAATCTGGCGATCTTGTTTTCTGGGAATGCAGTGTCGACACGCATTCTGCTGTTAAAGTGGCGGACGAATAGGTATGTGCCCTGTAAGCCTAAGGATGTGTAACATAAACCTGACGCAATTGTGTTCTTTCGTTATTCGCCGTCGTTCGATAAACTCATTTCCTGGCGAGAGAAACACGCGAGGATCATGTGAATCCTCGGTTTCAATGACCTTGAAAGGCGTTATCTCTCGCGACAATTCCGCATGAAACGCATGGGGGGGGCTCAACTACGTAGTTTGAGTACGGCGGATGCGACAGGTAATTCGAGCGTTAAACCGACATACCGCGTTTGTCCCAACCAAAGCCGGAATCGAGCACTGTTGATCTTGGGTTTGGTGTTGGTTTTAACCTCTTCGTCTTCTCCCTGATAGATCCGCTTAAAGAGGTCTCGCATGAAGTCGAACACGAGGGACTTGTTGGTGAATTGCAAATGGTCGTATCGGTTGGCAAGGTAAACATCTGGGGACAAAAAATGAGCAAATTATAGTCCACCCGGTTGGAACCCCGTTACCATTAACAAGGCATATTCAATGCGATGTGCTCAATGAAAACGCTTTGAATTCGATCAAGAGGACGGCATGTGGTGTCGACTGAACTATTAAGTTATATCTAACTATCATAGTAGGAAAGCAACAGCGCTGGTCCATGCTAAGCAAGCCCCACGACATGCGAATGAACCATGACTATACCTACCGAGGTCTTCAACATAAGTCTCGGAAAATTCCTTGGGGTATTCAGCAGCGTCAAGTGTGGCCTCAAATGTTCCGGGTTGGGTGGATTGTCTAAGATTCCAGAAGAAGTCTAACGTTCGTTGGAAGAAGGGCACTGTTCGATAGGCGGTGTTGGCAATCAACCCACGGACTCGATCGCTGGGCTGGAAAGGGGAGTTAGATGGCTGTCGTGACGTAAATTAATTCACCCATACACGTGCTCTAGGATTTATTATTCCAGCAAATGTAGTCCACAACAATAAGTGCCCCTGTTATAAGCACGCAAACTGCCTAGATGGTGAAATGCTAGCACTAATATGGGCCACAGGTAGGAAGGAGGAGGAGGAGGAGGATAAACATACGACAGCTGCAATGATAGGCGAGGGGACGGCGGGAGACGAATCCTCCACAGGACTTGAGCTGGTGGTGGTGGAAGTAGCTGAGATACTCGCATCTTCATCGGCGTTTTCTGGTGGCTGGTCCTGCGATTCCACGTTGGATTGGTCACGGAGTGCGGTGCGGAAAAAGTCGTCGTCAGAGGGCATGATCCTAAGAGCATCGGGTATCTGATTGGTGGTGGTGGGTGGTGGTGGTGGTAGTGATGGTGGTGTTGGCTACAAGAGGGGTGCATGCAAAAGCGAGTCAAACTCGATTAACAGATCCTAGGTGTGCTGGGACACGTCTACCCACCCACAAATGCTGCGGTCAGCGTTGCAGATTCCGGCGAATCTGGATCGCTCCCCGTAGGAGGAGGCCTGCAGTAGGCATACCAACAAGCTAATCAAATAGGTATCCTTGAACATCGTTACACGCCCCTAAGTGGTGTGCCGTTGGGGTTGCGGGTAATGAATAAGCAAAGAACATTCGCCCCCACCTGAGAGTCGGGTGTTTTTGCGGTCGCACCGGCCTCTGCTTCAGCTGCCGCCGCCGCTGCTGCTTTGGCTGCGTTCTTGGCAAGTCGCTGCTGTTTCACGAAGGCGTCTACCGACTTCTCGACCATCATTTTCACCATGTTGGCCACAAGTGCGTCAATCTGAGGATTGCCCCCGCCCATGGGCGGTTTGGGCAGGACGAGGCTGACAGGGGGGTGCACCTCCATCTTGGTGTCTGGTGCTGCTTCGCGTGAGGGCCCAGAACCCATGTCATCGGCGATTGGCTGCGTATCGTCGTCCCGGGTGGGGGTCTTTACACTTCTGCAAAAAAGGCAACCGAGAAGAGAATATCTAAAGTGCTGTACCAAACAGGCGCACACGCCGAAAGAGTCTCATCCAGTTGAAGCACAGTTGACGCTGGGAGCGTGACGCACAGGGAACGCATGAACCTGGTTTTAGAAAGGTTGGCAAAGAGGAACCGAGAGAGGTTGCTATTCTATAGCGTAACAAATGCGCGACTCAAAGTAGAATTTCGCGGTCGACGGATAACAACAAACGCCACCCGTAAATGAATGCTGCAAACTATTCACGATGGAATTGAAAAGTGCTTGCATTCACCGATACGCACAAACTGGCACACCGGTGATGACGAATCGGGTGGCAGAGCACTATCAAAATATCTGTCGCGGTGAGTGCAAATACACCAGGACGAGAGATACGACCGCAACCAAATTGCCTTATAAGTAGGCGCTATAATAAATCCAACCACATAACTTGGACCCTCGAGCACCAACCAAAGTCGATTTGCTGTGGTCTATGCTGGGGATTATAGCAGCACGAGACCAAATTGATTCCCGATACATGTCCGATAGATGGTTCATGTTGTTCTTTGCCCTTTGTGTGGGGGTCGGTGTGTATCTGAGGGAGTCATAACGACCGTTTGAACCCGATAAAGAATCGAGAGAGTGCGACCAAATGAAAGCTTAACTTGAAGCCGTTTCATAAAATAAATGAATGGAATTCCTGTTCCAAAAATCGCATGCACTCATACGCATCTGATTTCGAAAGGGCTGAAATCGGCTTTTCTTGCTGAATAAAGCTATTTAACACCCGCACAAAACACTGCTAGATTTGAATTAAGAGGGAGTTTTTAGTGATGGTTACAGTCTGCATGGAAACGATAT